>JAXGGA010007369.1:0-63167 GCA_038373865.1 Uloborus plumipes
TCAATGAAAAGTAAAAAAAAAAAAAAGATATCTTCTCTGTACACTGCAAAAAATGAACTGTTGTTTTCACAGTGTAATACTGGCAGCAAAGGTTCCAGTTTAAAACTGTAAAATGCACAGTAATAAACTGTAAAACTAGCAATTTGACAGTTTCTTACTGTAAAGTTAAAAATTTTACAGTTTATTGCCGTAAAATGTAGCTGTATTTTACAATAAGAACAACAGTATAATACTGGCAGCAGAGGTTCCAGTTTAAAACTGCAAAATGCACTGTAATAAACTGTAAAATTAGTAATTTGACAGTTTATTACTGTAAAATTAGCAATTTTACAGTTTATTACTGTAAAATTAGCAATTTTATAGTTTAGTACTGTAAAATTAACCATTTTACAATTTATTACTGTAAAGTGAGCAATTTTTATAGTTTATTAGTATAAAATTAGTTGTATTATACTGTAAAAACGACGTTCATTTTTGCAGTGTATTTCGTATCTCAATTGCCGCCGTTAGTAACTATCTAATTAAGAAATGATGACAAAGTTTAATTGAATTGACGAACGTCAAAGTTTATGTATGCATTGCACTACTTTGTTCAAAGAAACTACCGCACATAACTTTTAAAGTGTATTAAAATCCCGTTGCAACAAATAACAATACAACGAAATATCCGTTTCAACGAAACAAATGTTCAGTTCCTATTTATTTTTCATCACATTGCTTGAAGTCCATTACAATTCTTGTTACAACGAATAAAATTTGCAGTTAATTAAAGTTAGCTGTAATGGTATTTTACTGTATATGTATGAGTTTAAGACTTGCTGCTAATATATATTTGAAATCAATTCAATCCAACAAAAATAGTAAATTCGTTCAAAAGCAAAATGTTAGTTTTGAGGATTTTGTGTAAGCTTCCAATAAAACAAATATTTTAAGGCTACAAACCTTTTATTAAGTCCTCAAAACCTTGTTGTAACGATATTTGACCACAAATAAATTAAAAATTAGTTTTTACTTTTGGGGAAAAAAAACGGCTTCAAGCGATTCTGTATCAAATGGTTAACCACCAAATTTATTAATTAAATTTACCCAGCCAAAATAAAATGACTGAACATGACTCGATCAAAATGAATTCCTTTTTTTTTTGTGTTATCGTTGATTTTGCATTTAAGGATGGCAAAACATTTTCAAATATTTCTTAATATATGGAACACGCAAAATGCTCATTTGTAACCACGACATTAGAAAGAGAGAGAGAGAGTAAATATTCAAATTTCCTGCTTCTTCCTTGGTAACACTATTTAATTCCTGTACAGTTGCACCACACGTTTATGGCTGTATAAACATTGTGGAATCAGAGTTCTGAAACACCTGGGAAGTGAAAAGAGATCAGCTTTTAAGTAGACAGAAAACGTAACTAGAATTCTTTGACATCTTTATTTTAAAATCTACATTTTAAATAGATAATTTTTAATCGACGTTTTTTATTGTATTGGGCCATTTCACGAAACCACCGCGGTTTTGCCCCGGTGGCCATCGCCCTGCTCTAACAGGGGGATGGATACTTAAATTGTCATCTTTTTCAATTCAAGCTCGTTTTACAGGTATTAAATAACATATTCAATTTTGCAGTAAGAATAATACAATATTTTACATTTACTGATTCAAAGCATCAAGTTTTACGTATTTATTGATGTAGCATCTATAATTAATCTGCTGACTTATATTAAATCAGGGGGTAATTCCATTGTGACTAACATAACATTTAGAGTAAATTTTTAATCTTTCTTTCTGTGTGTGAGCCTTATTTTTGTCACAATACCAAAAACAAGGTGTTATTTTTCTCCGCATAGATGAGTTGTTTAAGTTAATATACAAAAAGAATAATATTAACTTCATTTTTGGCAGTTAGAGGACATTTTGATCAACGTGACTAACATAACAGATTTGAAACAGATCTGTTATGTTAGTCACGTTGATCAAAATGTCCTCTAACTGCCAAAAATGAAATTAATATTATTCTTTTTGTATATTAACTTAAACAACTCATCTATGCGGAGAAGAATAACACCTTGTTTTTGGTATTGTGACAAAAATAAGGCTCACACACAGAAAGAAAGATTAAAAATTTACTCTAAATGTTATGTTAGTCACAATGGAATTACCCCAGGGGTGTCCAACCTTTTTAGGGAGAGTGCCACTATCTGGGGAGAAAAAACTCAGCGTGCCGCCACATTGTATTTTTCCCAACAAACTGAAAAATTTTAAAAAGTTAAAAATAGATTTTAGGTTAAGGGTTTTAGTTTTCATCAATATTTTTAGATCGACATTTTTTCCTAAATTTTGAAATTTTTTCAAAAAGTCTTCGCGTGCCACTGTTAGGGCTCTGCCGTGCCACATTGTGGCACGCGTGCCGTGGGTTGGCCACCCCTGTATTAAACCAACGTCTTTGGAAACGTGCAGAGTTAGTACTTTAACCGCTGTTCCTGTTCTTTGATGATTAAGCCTCACATCACACAGGTTTTCTTTTACATCTTTCAAATGTTTTCATGTCTCTTCAAATGTTTTTCAAATTTCAAATGTTTTTCTAATTTTCAACTGTTTTTGTTCCATTAAATTTTAATTATTCTAAGTTACGCATTTACAACACACTAAGAGCTAATTTTATATGAAATGCAATTAATATTTCGCTGCAAAAAGAACTTGTTATTTTTTTAAATTTTAATATTCCAGCATATATATACATATTATACACATATATATATATAGATAGATAACTAAATAGATCCATAGATAGACATAGATATAACTGGGGTGCCCTGGTGTAAGGGCACCCCTCCAAGCTCAGTGCCGCAAATCCCCCCCCCCCCATTTTTCACAACCCTCTTGTGCTTTTTATTATTTTTACCCTTCTGTTGGAGTTTGGATTACTACAAAAACAAATATATTGTAAAAATTATTAAGGAAAAAAGAACGAAACAAATAAAGGAAATAAAAACGTAACCATGGTAACATGAAAAGTTGATTTCCGTTGATAAAATAATTCATTTCATCTTTATTTTCAAATTTTATTCTCAAGCTCAATCATTTTAGAATCGTTTGGCTTGCTTTGCTCAAAATAAGCCTTGAATTTCCGGGATTCTAAAAACAATTATCACAGCTTCTAATGCTCGTAGAAACTTCAAACTGACATATTTTTAGCAGAAAATTTCAAGCTTTCGAATGACATAAGACTTGAAAATGTGTTGAAATATTTTCCCCCATTTTATCAAATTTATATGAAAAATGAGCTGAGAATTAGAATAGAAAAAGAACGAAATAGAATTTTCAAAAAAAAAAAAAAAAACACTTCGTAGTTCATACCCCATGCTACAAACTAATTTTGTGCCAAATTTCATGAAAATCAACCAAACGGTTTTGGCACTACGCGCGTAACAGACAGACAGACAGAAAGAAAGAAAGACCCACCTTCAGCTTTATTATTAGTAGAGAAGATAAAGATAGAGAAGAGATACATTTTTTAATTCTATCATTTTTTAAAAATATATTGTTAATTTTTTAAAAGTTCGTATTATACGCAGAATAGAAACGCTTTTTTCCCCTTTTCCAAACATTCCAAGCACACACACACACACGCAAAAGATAAATAAATAAATAAATAAATAAATAATAAAAAAATAATTTAAATTAAAAAATAAATTGATAAATAATTTTTATTTAAAAATCTGTAAGTAATTTTAATTAAGAAATTAATTAATAAATAATTTATTAATTTAACCCCCTGCCCCAAAATTTTGATGGCGCTACTTGCGCCATAATCCTCCCCAACCTGTGGGCACCCCTGAGATATTATTACAATAAATAATTAGGGTGCCATGAGAAAATTTTTCATTGTTCAAAATGTTCCACGACTAGAAAAGTTTAGGAACCCCAGTACTAGCTCATTTTTTTCAAGTAGATATTTAAAAAACACTACTACTTGAAGGGTATTTTTGTGATTGTCTGAAACACTCCGCCATATACCTACAAGTCATGTTGGCACATAAATTCTGTCATTAAAGGGATTTTTAAAAGGAATAATACAATGGCGTGACGATAGATTGAAAGAAGAGGAATTTGGCGTAATGCTATTCGCACAAAAATAAAGAGCTTTGTATATGACGTCAGAGTTAATTGTTATTAATCAGCGTTGTGTGAGCACAATCATAATTATTCAGAAGTTGTTTCATAGAGTTTTACTTTAAGCTTTCATGAAGGTATTTCATAGGAAATTTGAAAAGGGAAAGGGAAAGTTTTATTTCATTTATTTTAAAGAGGAAATTTTCCGAAGTTTACTCTTCAGATTTTACGCGAAAGCGATGCGTATATTAGTTTTCTCTACTTTTTTCAAGCTGAAGTTGGGTCTGTCGTTCTTTACTTCTTTCTTTCTTTCTGTCTGTCTGTTACGCGAAGCGTTTTTTCGAAAATTCTATTTCGTTCTTCTTCTATTTTTATTCTTAGTTCATTTTTCATACAAATTCAATGAAATGGGAAAGAAATATTTCATACACATTTTCAAATCTTATGTCATTTGAAAGATTGAAATTTTCTGCTAAAAATGATATCAGTTTGTTTTATGAGCATTAGTTGTTTTGTGAGCATAAGTTTCTATGAGCATTAGAAGAGCTGTAATAATTGTTTTTAGAATCCCGGAAATTCAAGGCTCACCTTGAGCAAAGCAAGCCAAACGATTTTAAAATGGTTAAGCTCGAGAATAAAATTTGAAAGTAAAGATGAAATGAATTATTTTATCAATGGAAATTAATTTTTCATGTTGTTACTATGGTTACATTTTCATTTCCTTTATTTGTTTCGTTTTTTTTCCCTTAATAATTTTTAAATTGTATTTGTTTTTGTAGCAATCCAAACTCCAAGCCTTATTAAAATTAGATAAATGAAATATTTTAACTGTTGTGAATCAAAATCGTCTGTTTTTAAGGTTTTAATTTCAGTTTTTAAGGAATTAAAACCTCGGTAAATTATAAAAAATATCGCATAAATTGCGGTATTGCAACGTTCTTTCTAAAATGTTTTATTTCGAAAAATGTATTATTTTTTTTTAAAGATAGGGAAGAAAACTTCCCTCCTCTTTTAAACTTTGGTGAAATTTCTGTAAGCAACAAAATTGTTCTTATTTTCTCTTTTGTCTTACTTTTGTACCATAGTTTTAAGGAATTATAGTTGAATTATAACTAAAATTGAGTATTCTTTCTGTGATATCAATTTATTACCAAGTGACGTTATAATTTTATACCACGGGCAAAATCATGCGGGTACCGCTAGTAGCTGATAAAATAAAGACGGTGCATTTTTAAAAAACGCTACTACAGTCTTTTCCCCACGTCTTTTAGTGAACCTACTAATTCTCATTAAAGTACTCAAAAAGTTTATCTTTATGCGTTGAACGTTTTGTTTTTAAGTGTTGCAGAAGACTTACTGATTTTAAATTGCTACTCACATGAATTACGTTAGATTTCGCGCAAAACGGTTCAGGTTCTTGCTCTTGTCAAGTAAAAACAAATCCATTTCTAAACAACTAGTGTGACATTTTTCGACCCCCCCCCCTCTAAGGCTTGTGATTTAAGAAGTTAAAAGTAGGGTCAATCCCCCCCCCCCGGGCTTTAAAAAATTTGTTATTTTTCCTGAAGGGCGGGCTTTTGTTGCCTTCCCTATGAACTTTACGTCCCCCCCCCCCCCATCAGTTGAAAAAAATTGAAACGATTTCCTAGTCCTCTCTGCTGCTTTGAGTACATTTTCACCCTTTTTTCCTTTGGATAATATGATAGCTCATAAGAGCGTTCAAAATCATCATCTAAAATGTTGTTTTAAAATTAGGTGTTTATGTTAGAAAATTAACAGTTACTTTGCTAGTGCTTTTTCTCGACTCAGCTAAATGACCCGTTTTAAAATATATTTCCATAATAAAATGACGGTACAATAACTCTTGAAAACTATTCAAACTTCTTTAAACAGATGTGTCGCTTCATTTTGACACCGAATTAAAGTTCAAAAGGTTTACCAGTATCTTTTCGAATATTTTTGAATGCAACTCAGCTTTTTTTTCCTTAACAGCTTTTTTACTGTATTCCTGCTTAACTGAAATACTCACCAATAAAACCATAAATTATTTCTTACGTTATGAATTGACACAAGTCAATTTAAGAACTAAGTTTTGAATGGTCCTGTACGTCACGGCTATACTTTCCAACCTTTTTTTAAACATTTTATTGAGTGTAACTCGTTTTAAATTTAAATTATTTAATTCCATGTTAATGATGAGAATGAAAGAGATAGAGAAAGAAAAAAAAATAAAAGAGACAAAGGTAGCATAACAAGTATTTAACCATTATAAAAACATAAGGTTTATCACTAAATGTAAGGATTTTGCCGTGACTTAAACATTCCAGTTTTATAGAAAGTGAAGAATGTTCCAAAATGATTTAAAATACAAAGAAAATAAACCGTAACAGAAAATACTATTTCTTTATTTTTTTGTGTTATTATTACTTTTTTATTTTTTTTAGTAACGTAAAAGTGTTTTATTTCGTGCAAATAAACGTTTAACTATTAAGTAGGTTATTAAATACAGACAAGCTGGAAGAATGGAAAGCTTTAGATGTTACTTTCAAGATTTTATGGCTCCTTCTTGTCCTTCTCTATGAAAGACCTTTAAAATAACATAAAATCTTGCTCTTCATCAACCACAAGCAGCTATTGTTGCCTTTAAGTTTCCTTGAACTGCCTATGGCTATACAATCATTCATAGTTGAGCAGATGGCTACACCTGAAATATACGGCATTGGGAAAATTCCACGTGAATTGAGCCATCAGTCAATGATAATTAATCTGTTGCTGCGCATATTTCTCCTAAGTATCTAGAGTTGTGGCCATCTTAACTCATCTAATATCTTTAGTCGTGAATAGCCTTTAAAAGCTACTCACGCGTTGTAAAAACACTTGGCTTCCTTCTGCAGCAAGTGATCACGAGTAAAGATGGCCGTGACTTACTGTTCGAACTGACCCTTGGTCGCTCGCTCTATTGATAGAATTCTCCGTAAGATGTCGTGATCTTTCAATGCTAAAAAGACCAAGCACTTGCTTGAGATGCGCTCAGAGGAATTGCACAGTGATAATATGTTTGAAAATAAACTGATTTGTTTCAGTAATTTTTCACACCTGCCTTTATGCACGTTTTGTTGTCTGATTTCTTTGATAGGGACATTTTTAATCACGTGAAAGTCAATTCCACGCAAGAATCTTTGCAACACGATGCACTCTCTTGTTAACACGAATAGGATCTGATTGAACTAAAATAACCAGTTTAGCTTGCAGCAATAGAAATATGAAAATATCTGTGTGTTATAATTTTGCTTGGTTGTTTTGAGCAAAAATTAACGCTTTAATAATACCCGTCAAATTCCAAAAACATACATAGAAAGCACTCGAGAACCGTTTTGGTACAGCTTCTCTTCAAAAATAAATATCTTTTTCATATGAAACTAGTTTCAATTCAATTTTGACAATATTCCGTTCTAAGAAACATTATTTATTTTTCTTTTCACATAATTTTTTTACATAATTTGTATTGGACAATACTAAGGAAGAACTAAATGAGAGTGATACCTGTGTTAAAATATCAGAATTCTTTATTATAATACTGTAATGTATCCGCCCATCTAAGAAAATGACCCATGCTTTGGCAGTTTGCTGTAATACCCAATTAGACTTCCGGTACTGTAAAATTTACGAGTTCAGCCGCTGTAAAACATGTAGTATCTCCCTTTTCCTGTCAGCTTCAAACAATGACGACGAAATGATTTTTTAGGCAACATTTATCGTAAGTTATAGAGCTGCAAGTTTTGGGCGGGTGCATACAATGGCAGAAAATAAATTGGACCATGCACGAAATATATCTTATGGTCTATACTTGCAGAAAAAGCCCCAGAAAAGAAAATTGACCTGATTCCATCTTCTTATAACACATGTAGCGTAGAATCCATAATTTGGTATTGATTAAACTATAGAAAAAAAAACAAAAATAAATAAAAGAAATTGAATTGCTTCACGAAAATAATAAAAAGGTCATATGGTGTCTGAAACTTGCAGTAAGTCTTGCATACGTTGGAAATATTTTTGGGTAATTGAAACCTATATAGCTGGAAAAGCCATTTTAATATAGTTTGATATTGTTTTTATTTTGAGAAAAAAATATAGTAAAATTAGTTTGTTGTGTGATTGGCTGCACAGGTGTCTTGTAATCAATGAGGGGAAAAGTTTTTGGCTTTAGCAAAGAACATAAATAAGGAAATGGAATGCACACCATGTTATATTCGCATTAATATGCATGCATGAGAGTTATGACTTAAAAAAGGGGAAGCTGCTATTAGAAATGTATGAATTTTTTGATACAGAATCATATAATGATATTAACTTTCCCCAGTTCTAAAAAACAGGATCCGTACCACTGAAATTGAAAAGTTTTGAACTTTAGTTAGGATTGAAGAACGAATTAAAATCACCATGTAGTATGAAAATTCCATTTCGCATTCCATACACCTTCTCGCATCACGCATGCGCGTGTAATTTCTTCGGCGAAACATTATTTCAGTCTTTAAAACAAAATATAGCTCTGTCACGTGTTGGACAAAATGTCTGCTTACTGTGAAATAGTCCTATAAGAGTTTCGTAAGGGAGAAAATGTCGTAAGGGATAAAAAGAACCGGCTGATCTATACGCTGTAAAAAATTAATGTTGTGCTTTTACAGTATAATACAGCTAATTTTGTAGTAATAAACTGTTAAAACTGCTATTTTTGCAGTAATAAACTGTAAAATTGCTAATTTTACAGTTTATTACCGTGTATTCTACAGTTTTAAACTGGAACCTCTGCTGCCAATAGTATACTGTTATTTTTACAGCATAATACAGCTAAATTTTACGGCAATACACTGTAAAATTGCTGATTTCACAGTAAGAAACTGTAAAACTACTAGTTTTACAGTTTATTACAGTGCATTTTACAGTTTTAAATTGGAACCTCGACTGCTAGTTGTTTTCTGTAGAAACAAGAGTTCATTTCTCGCAGTGCAGAAATGTATTTTGAGAAGAAACATCTAAGGATAATTATTTATTCTCCGGAAATCACACTTACTTTTTTGGAATATTTTTCATGTGGCGGCGCTATTTTACATAGAAAACAGCAACATACTATTAAACCTTCCTTGATGAGCATTTAAATACCACCACGAGTAAAATTTCACAAAAAAGCTGGCTAAAGTGTTTCCCTTTGAACCCTCCATTTTTTATCGCCTTTCCGTCTCATAATTACCCCTATAACAAAAAAACCTGCGAACATAAAATTACTTCCATTCGTTTGCAAGTCAATCCTGCAATTGCTGAGGCATGAAGGCCATCTTCTCTCGAAAGAGTCGACATTTCATGCTAATCTCCAGTTTTGTTGGACAAAGAAAGCTACCGAGTCATCTTCAATGAATGGTGGAACAATTCGTCTCGGTTAACAACTGCAATAAGACAATTGATGAATCTTCGTTCGTTCCGATCGCTTGTTATTTATTTGAGAACGTGAGCGCACGTCCATGTAACATCGTGTTTTAATTTATCATTCATGTTTAATTACTGCCATTGCTTTACTGAAATCGCTGTATCATGTTCTGACGTTTGTGTTGGACGTAAATTAAAAAGATTTGCAATGACCGTGAAGATTTTCTTGTTTTCGGGGTATTTCCTTAGTTTTGTTTTCCGTTAAATGAGTACGGTGTAAAAAAAACATCAACGTAGTAGGAAATAAAATAAATGAATAAAGATTCAAAAAAACTTAAATTCGTTTCTGCCATTGCTGCCGCGTTGTTCAGTTTATGTTTCTAAAAGTTGTAATGTTACTCAAATTTCTGTCGCCTTTTAATATTTTTTCTTCTTTTGAAATCTCTTGAAATAATAAAGCAGAAAAATTGGATGTCTTTTTGTCAATTTCTCTGTTTGTGGTGAGCATAGAGTCAAGACCCTTCGGTCTATTTTCATGAAATTTGTCGCAAAAATAGCTTGTAGCATGGGGAGTGCATCTTTTTCGAAACTTCAATATTATTCTTCTTCTCTGTTCCAATGTTAAGTTTATTTTCTGCACTAATTTGATAAAATGGGGAAGGGAGGATATTTCATGTTCATTTTCAAATTTAAGGTCATTCGAAGGTTTGAAATTTTCTGCATACGATGAAATTTGTTCGAAGTTTCTACGAGCATTTTAAGAGCTGTGAGAATTGCTTGTTAGAAAAACGGAATTCGAGCCTCAAACTATTCTGAATGATTTAAGGTTGAGAATAAAATCAAAAGTTAAAGATGAATGCAATGTATTTTAACAAAGGATTTTAACATTTTGTTTTTTACCCCCATGATTACGTTTTCTACTCCTTTTGTTTGTTTAATTTCGATTTTTTTCCCAAGCAATTTTAAATATGTATTTTTTGTAACAGTTCATACCTTTTTGTATTTTTAAAACGAATTAAATTAAAACATTTTAACTGTCAAATAAAAGTCGTCGGATTTTAAATTATGCTCAGTAAAATGGTCAGTTCGACTAAACTGGCAAGATTCCCGATTTGGCGTTGGGGCACTGAACCAAATTAAGGCACAGTAAAGTTGTTCAGAGACAAAAAATTACCGATAGAAAATCCGCAAAACTGTTCATGGGATTATTCATGCTAAAATTTTCTAATGCATTTCAGTTACAGGTGCTTGCTTCTTATCTAAAAGGAAGCAGTAGCCACTTACGCACACAAGAATGACTCATTTCAGTGTGTGGGAGAAATGGTTATTCATTCATAGGTGGATCTTTAACTGACAGTCTTACCGCATGCCTCTTTCGAAGATTCTTGCCTCAACAATTATAAGATTTTTTGTAGCCCCAATTGTGACACGTCAACGACTTTAAAGAATGTGGTGTCATTTTTTCGCACCTCTGATGGAATAAAAGCATTTATTTGTGCAGAAATCAGACAGAGCTATAAGAGGATTAATATTGTGAAACGAACAAAATAAAAAATAAGAAATATCTACTTGCAGAAAAATAAATATTGATATATAAACGGTGTTCCGTTCAAACTTGTAAGACCTTCGTTTTCGCAACCGCTGGTCCTAGACGAATACTTCCAATGTCAAAAATGGGCAAAACGAATAACAGAGTTCAGATACTGGAAGTTTGAAAAAAAAAAATAGTGAACAATTACGAAATCTAACTTTCATACGGACTTCAGGTCCTAAACTTTTATTTAGATGAAAAAAAATCTCCTTTGAAAAATTTTTACAACACTAAAAATTTGAAAAATTGGCTACTAAGACTCGAAGAGCTATTCGAGTAAAAAATTTTGAGTGTCCATGAAGAAAATGAGATCGGAACGTATCCTATTTAATGACCCAGGCTGTCATTCTACTGAAGCCACCACACTTTTAGTGGCTATATTTTCCACTAAAATGTGCCATTGACAGCAAGTGTAAAGTGGTATAAGCCACAAAACTCTGCGTTTCATATATCTCTGTGAAAATTGATCGTACTAATGTCTAACTTTTTGTGTTCGAATTGCTTTTTATGCTTTTGATTTCTTTGAATATAAGTTATTGGACCTAGGACGCAGGGCCGTAACCTTTCTTTTATTTCGGAGAGGGTTTTACCAAGCACTTTTCTGGTGAATTCCATATGATCAATAAAATTTTTTATTTTTCGTAAGTTCGCTCACTTTTTGTTACAATAGTTTATATTAATGAGAGGGTGCTGTTTTAAGGGTATTCACATGATCGAATGTAAAAGATGCCGAATCTATAAAATGAACAACAAAAATCTAAAGTGTACCCAGCATAATTTCTTCCCTGTTAAATATTCGATGTATTTTTAGTAACTCAAAAGAATCTATCCGTATACATAAATTCGAAGTAACACATACCTTAAACTCATCTATTTTTTGACACCGATAAAATAGAGTAAATATACAGTTCAGTACTTATACATTTAAATAATTTTGGTAGATATTCGTTAGGGTCTTGTGTTTAAAATTTGAAGGAAAACGCTGTATTGTTTTGTAAGAGATGATAGTCCTAATAGCAATAATAAAAATAAATGCTGCATATAAAGCACTGGTTTGTATAATTATTCAGTACATTACTTATTTTGTTTTTTACAAATGTTATTTAAAAATAAATAAAAGTAATAATAATCCTTTTTTCAGCACAAAAAAGATAATAAAAAGTATTTTTGGAGTAGTTTTGAAAAATTTTCGGAGGGGGTTTAAATACGGCCCTTCTAGGATCCGTATAAAAAGTTACTTTTCGTATGTTTTGCCTGATTTTTTTTGTTGCTTTAAACTTTTAACATCTTAAATCTGCTCTTCATTTTGAGGATTGGAAGTATTCATCTTAGATGAACGGTTGAGAAAATCAACGTCTTGCAGGTTAAACAGAACATCCTGTACATAGTATATCACAACGTTAAATTGTATAAATTAGCAGCGAAATGCTTCAACATGTTTCAGGTTTACAAGAATTGCATTTTTTAATACAAAAGAAGTGAGCTTATGAATGAACTTTTCATTGAAAAGCTCACTTTTTTTTGCATTGAAAATGTAATCTGGTCTAGGGAAACTGGTCTCGTATGATATGTAAGACTTCTACTGAGCCAGAGAGATTCGTATTGTTTGCACGCCTTTGATGCTTCAAATCTTTGAATTGCTATTCAGTTATTTTCAGAGCTGAAGTGAACTAAGTCCACTGCTACTTGATCCACTTTAGCTTTGAGTGTTGTAGATTTTGACGAAGACACGTCACGTCCATAGGTGAGGGGTTTGGAGCAAAATTGGATTAAGTCGAAATGGACTTGATCCACTACAGTTCTGGATGCTTCGCAAATAGATATATATGTATTTTTTACAGTCTATATTTACTCAAACTTATGATAATTGACAGGCCTTGCACTTGTATAATAATTCATACCTATTTATAGCATTGAAGGACATTAAGTATGTGTCCAATATACATGAAATATTGAGCTGATCTAAAGATTTCAAAGATTTTTCTTCTTAATAGGCAGCTCGTTTCTTCATTAGGTGTGGCTGAAGTCTTGATAATTACATGTTAGTCCTCTTCAGCGACTAATTTATGTTGCGTAATTAAACTTAATAACTCTTCTACGAGCATCTAGTTCAGTAACCTTCGGAACTTCCGGTGACCAAATTTCATGGAATTCGAATTGATGGTACTAAAAGTATTTTTTAATGTTTAGTTCTCTTTCTTTTTTTTTTCATCTTCAAAGCTTTTTGTAACTGTTGAAAAAAAGAGGGTTGGGGCAGTAGGGGAAGTAAAACATATTTTCCCGTGAAATAATTTACACACCGCGTTAAGTATGGAAACCAGTTTAATCCTTCTTTTTTCGTTATATAACAAAGACAAGAAAAAAAAAAGCATTTCTCACTTTTGTCTACTAATATTTTTCAAAATTATTTATTTTCCTTTAAATAACCTTTGGTGCACGACTTCATTTTAATTTCCTTTTTGTAAATAAATAGTATTGCTGGTTACCTTACATAGGCAGAGAAATCTGCCTGATTGGAGAGGTTCCGGGTTCGAAACCTGGCTCGGGCATGGATACACTTTCTCTTTTCTGTCCTTTCTTTGTGTGAATGTGTTGCTGTGTTATGAATGGTTAGCTTACCATAAAAACGGGCTCTTATGGCATGTGTGTACTAGTGTACTGTGAAAATCGGATTTCACACTAAATTACAGTACCATTACCCAAATTACCAGCCTAGCTAGAACAAAACAACAGCAACAATAACAATTAACAGTATTGTCCAATTATTTACTGATGAAAACTATTTTCCATCAGCTGATTGTGAAATCAATCAAATGGTCCAGCCACCCCCCCCCCTTCGAATTCTAACTGAATTCATGTAATATTTCAATTTTGCGCCTTATATCTGTACCTCAAAACCAGACTAACGTAAGTCCATTTTCGTCATTTTTCAGTAGAGGGGAAAAACGATGTATTCGACAATCGTTTTTCCCCTCTACCGAAAAATGACGAAAATGGACTTACGTTAGTCTGGTTCTGAGGTACAGATATTAGCCAGTAAAAAATAAGTTGATTAAGCAATCTATCATTATAATGTACGATGTTACCGAATTTTAATATAAGCGAATATATTTTCGCACTTTATCTCCCGCTTAAACTTATGTCGAAAAAAACATGGTGAAGGGGGGGGGGGCATTGTTCTTTCTTCCTAGCTGTTTTAAGGAAAGTATTGAGAACTATCCTCATGTTTTGAAGTATAAGCCGCATCTGAGATCAATCTGTCAAGTTCTGTTTTAAAAAATAAAAACAAACACATAAATAATGCTCATCAATAAGTTCAATGCGTAGCTCAGATTCAGGAAAAATGAGGAATCCAAACTTTCACTAAATTTAGCAAAACATCAAATAAGGACAACTTACCAAATTTTGCAGGTAATGACTCGGTGAGTGTCGGTTAATGTGTAAGTTAACATGCATTGAACCATGAGGATCATAAAGCGTATCTCGGTCATAGGTGATGCTTAACTATAACCTTTCTTCCTGATATATAATTTACGACGAAAAAGAAAAAGGATGAAATGCAATAAATAAATCAATTTTTGAAAAAAAAAAGGAATAGAAGTTGACCCTAATATTACTGCTAATTTGAATCAATTATATTGTTACGAATTATGTAAACAGTTATTATTTTTATGTTATTTTAATATTACAAATTTTGCCAATAGCTATTTTTTTTCTTTAAAAATTTAGATTCTTGTGCATGAAATTGAAAGGTTCTAGTTTTGTCCAAATAAAATGCATTTTTAGGCTATGAAAAAATGTATTGTCATTAGATATGGTAATTTTCTTTTCTTAAGATTATAATGCTAGTAAAAGTGGTGAAGATTTTGGACTTGAAACGGTTGTGCCCATGACACTTATATTTATAGATATGGATACGAATTTTGTACTTAAAGTATTACACAATTCTCAAAATATGTTTCGATTAGAGAAGTGCTTTGAAAATTCTTAAAACGTGACTTCTTGCAATTTTCGTATTTTTGGAATTGATACAGATAAGCGTAACAATGTTGAAAAACGATTTTTGGCTAAGAGGTTGACGAAATACTAACGTCATTGTTATTGAATCCTTAAGAAAGAATTATTCTTACAGGCAGAATTTGTTTTACGTCAAGCAATATTTTTTTAAGATACGCTTACCCTTGCAAAGACATTTGCAACTGCATTCTTGGCAAAATCTTTATTCGTAATACAACTGCACTATTGATTTGAAATATTTTTTGAACAATTAGAAAACCCCATTATGTTCTTTCTAGAAATACAATTGATTTGTGTACTTATCAATGTCAAGGAGAAAGTTTGAGATAATATGAGTATGTCTTCTGTTTTCATTCCGAAAGTTCCATTAAAGCACATACGTCAGCTACTTGAGGGTCTCCGCTGACGTTTAGTTGATTACTACAGATACCATTGAAATTGTGATATCTATTTAAAAGGATTTATCTCAATAAAAATGTTTTTGCTAAGATTGTGCCTAATATATTGTGCGGCATATTTTATTTTGTAAACAGTTTAGTGTTTATACTGGGACCGGTGGGAATGAGAATTAAACTTTAGTTTATGCCTAGAAACGGAAATGTATCTTTTTTTTTAAATTATATTGAAAAGTTTACTACTAGGTTTTTGTAAAAAATAAAAAGTAAATAAATAGAAAACTGCGTGCAATCTGCATATTTTCAAGGAAGACATTCAGCTAAAGGTAAGAGTATGTTTCTTTTCTCTCAAATCAGTTTTTTTAATAGAAAGATACAACTATATATTTCACAGCTATTTGCAAAAAAATGTAAGTTTGTAGAGAATATATTATTTTATGACATTTTTATCGGTTTCACTATCCGCTTTTACATACAGTAATTCTTCAAAAGCTATTTTGAATGAAAAAGAAAAAATATATATATATATTTGAAATTAAACCGATATTTTTTCTAACAATTGAATTATAAATGTGTAACAAGTTATTTGCAACATAAGTCGTCATCTATTTATTCTCAACGATTCTGCACTCCAATGTATTTTCATGTTTCATGAAAATTACACACAATTGGAATGAAATGCAAACATGACTCTTAATATCTGTACCTCAGAACCAGACTAACGTAAGTCCATTTTCGTCATTTTTCGGTAAAGGGGAAAAACGATTGTCGAATACATCGTTTTTCTACTGAACTACCCCTCTACTGAAAAATGACGAAAATGGACTTACGTTAGTCTGGTTCTGAGGTACAGATATGTCGACTTGAATTCAGTTTAAAAAACGCACTACAAATTTAAACATTTATTCTTTTGATCTTACTCCCTCAATCACAACCCAGACAGCACGAAACGTCCAATGGACGTTAATTTTATGTCCTGAACGTCCGAATCTGGTCCGATGTCAAAATCAATGAAATTTGGCGATCCTTAGATGCGCCTCACAGGACGTCCCACGGACTATTTTTATTTTAGGTCTAAGGATGACCAAAAGTGATCCGCATCCTTTCAGGACGTACCACGGACTTTTTTTCCAGATGTCCTGGGAACTTATCTCTAAGGATGTCCCAAGTCTCAACAAAATCAATTGTTTTTAGGACATTATTTTCAAGTTGTAGGGAAAATTTTATTTTTTATTTTCTCAATGAAATTTACTACCAATGACGGTAAACTATGATGCACAAAACTTATACGAAGCATGAAAATAATATTTAAACTAACTAAACATAAAAATATGCTGCAAATTTTTGAAGGTTAAATTTCCTTGAAAAAATACAATTTTTTTTAAATTTTACAATTAAATATGAAATGGGAAGCTCAAAGTAGCTCTACAACTAATTTTAAAAACCAAATAAATACAAAACAAGCTTATGTTTGTCCGAAATATTTTTTTAAATTATGTCATGGTGTACTGTAAAATTCGATGACATGAGGTCATCCTAAGGAGCATCACATAGGACGTCCCAAGTACAAATTTTATTATTGTCCTCCGGATAGCCTGAAGTAAACTGCAACATTTCAGGACGTACGAAGGACTTTATTTTCTGACATCCTGCGATCTTCATTCTTAGGATGTCCTGCAAATGAGTCAAATCAGTCGATTATAGGACTTACTTATTTAACTTCGAAAATTCTTATTTTAAGTGAAAGTGGTGAGTACGAAGTGAACTTTTTTTCCACATTCATCTATGAAATTTTTGGACTTCTAATATACTTTATTCTAAATGGAAAAGTGGGCGATTTGTTCCGAGGAACTTGGATTTTTTTAAAAGTGAAATATTTAACTACTATAAAGCCGAGAAAGGAACGAAGTTGCATAAAAATTGAAGTATTTTCAAAGTATATTAATAAACAAAAAAGTAGAAGAACATTTTAAGAGTGAAACATGATTTAGTTCCAATTTTTGTGTGTGGAAATGGACATACATTTTTAAAATGTTCATGATAGTCAAAGTTCTTGCAAATTTTGATAAAGGTCAAAATTAAAAAAAAAAAGTTTTGCCAAAATGCTCTCCTTCTCTCAAATTTAAAACATCAAAATTTGAACTTGATTTATTAAAGTTTATGCTAGGATAATGACCTGCTATTAATACACTACAGTATATTCTGAAGATTTTTTTTCAATAATGATTGTTTTAAGCTTTTTTTCTTTCGTTTTCTTTTTAAATTCATTATAAAATGTAAAATATAATTCTACTGACGTTTTTTTTTTCTTTTTAAACCTTTAAAATAATAATTTTAGTTTTAAATTATTATAAAAACAAACTATCCCTATATTTATTAGACGATTTTTTTAAATTGACATATTTTAATTGTAAAAGAAATAAAAATAAGTAAATACACCATTTTCTGTTATAAGCACACATATTTGAAATTCGTTATTATCATTCTTAAATAGTTTACTTTAGGGCAATAGTACGGGTTTATTTTTTCAAATATATTTGAATTGTATTAATATTACTTCATCACCATAAAAATCATTCACTGATGTAATATTTTTTTATTATTAAAATTTTAAAAATAGTTCTGAAATAGTTTTCCAAAACAATAGTTTTTCGCCCCGAGGTTGAAGAAATGCCCTAATGCCGAAAAGATAGCTAACTTTTTATTTCTGAAATCAAAAGGGCTTTTTTAATTCCAAAAGGATTGAAATTATGACACTTTTCCACTGACAGAGTGGTATAGTGGTTAAGACGCTGGCCTCTTACGCCCAAAAGCGCGTGTTCGAATCCGGCTCCAGGCAGTGGATTTTCACGGTGCAGAAAATCGACAGCGCTCATGTCGTATGATTATGTGGCATGTAAAAGATCCCTCGAGTACTTGTAGACAGCCAAATTATTAACTAAATTTTTCGTTGAACACGATGCATAGTCCGTCTAAAGTTCTAAAGAGAACCAAAATAATAACGGCTATAGTTCGTAGGACGTCTTTTGTTCATTTTAATTAGTCCTGGGGATAATGTTTTCTGAACGTCCTGAGGACCACGAAAGGCTTAAGTCCTCGGGATGGCTGCTGACAACACAGGGACCAACTGGGGAAAAACACTTCGCGGACATTGAACGGTCCCTAGGCTGTCTCTCGATTACCGCGGGATGAAATTTAAACGTCCGAAGGATGAGTTAATATTTTGAGTTAGCCCTGAAATGACATTTCTAGGACGTCCAAAAGACAAAGCAGTGCTGTTTGGGAAGTTGGTAGCTAAATTTATATTCTTTTGTATTGATTATTGATACTGTGGACTATATTTTGTTTCATTTGTTCTCTTACATCTGGGGGTGCTATGATATCAATTAACAACATTTACTGAACAAGCATTCTCTCAAAACCAGAACCAAATTAGTTTCAAAAAACCCCCAGAGATGTTGCACACTCCTAAGTCCCCAACCCCTCAATTTAGTAAGGACTATACTACCAGTGTACTAGTAAAATTGTTATTTTTTCCCCAATGAATTCATGATTTATTAGATAAGGTGTATCTTTGTTTGGGTTTTTGTGGTTGAAACATCTTTGCAAAACGAGGCGCGGCTTAAGAGTATGCGCGAGTCCTAGATTTTTGAAACTCATTAAAAGGGGGAAGGAGGACATGCTTGGAAAGTTAATGTAATTGATTGATATTGATATCATAGCACCTTGAAATCTCTGAAAATTGTTAAATAAACCATAAACATTAGTTTCAATCAAAGTGCAAAAGTTTTCAACTGAAGTAACTAATTTGGAACGAGACTTTCGACCTGAGTGCAGCTTCTAATTTGGAACAGAGAATGTATAAAACTCAAACTAAACGCCACCAACTTGAATGTTTGAATAACTGTTTGCAGTACCCCAAAATGCTAGTCATGGCATTTTAAAATAAGAAATATCTTGAAAGCGTCCTTTCTCGACAAATAAAAGACAATTTCGTTGTTGCATTTCATCACTAAGAGAGTTCTTGTAAAGCTTTTTTTAAGGCAGAGCATTGCAGTTTGCTTTTCTATGTTGTAGTCCTGATTGAAAATTTCAATGCTCATTGTTAGAAATATTGATTTTTGTTTCCATTTGCGTTTGCTTTGTCTTTTAAAATTTATTAAATTTCTTCAAAAAAGCTTTTGGTAATAGTTTTCAGAAGATGTTACCAAACTTTATTTTCAATCTTTCCCTCATTTAAATTGGAGAAAAAAAAAAAAAGCTTTCGATATATTCCAGGTAAAATTCATTCACAATTCAATTAGCAAATTCTGATCTCGAATTCGTCAAAAAATAAATAAATAAGTCACTGGTGGAATCGGAAGCTTTAAAATTTCAAAAGTTGATTTAAAGCTCGACCACGAACACATGATGCATGCTCTTGAGACGGAAAAGGACCGCTTCATTTCAAAATATGTCAAATAAGAGAGAAAACTAATTTTTTACAAGTTCATTGAGATGCTACCTTACATACATGAAGCATCAATTTCCACTTTCATTTCACGCGCCATCTTTTCCTTTTCGTAATGAAGCTTTATTGTTATTCTCTCTTCAACTTCGTAACCCTGATAATGGATAATGATATCGTTAAAGTTTTACAAGTAACAATATAGAAGCCCACACGTGTTTCTGGAATAAAAACTACTTTTTCTATGCAAAAGATAAGCTTATGAATGGAAAAACATTATCAAATATCTTTCTCTTTTTAACTTTTATCATAGATAAACATTTGATTATTTAATAAAACATTTTGTTTAACAAATGATCAAAGATTTTGAATGCATCTTTCGCTTCTTTTTTCAAATCTGGAACAAACCTTTGAAGCAAAAAAAAAAAAAAAAATCATAATTTCTTTTTGGACAACTTTGGCGCGTGTAACTGATCGGTTGAACAAACTTGTTCAATTTGCATAAATTGCTTTATTTTTGCTGCAAAAGAAAGCGCTACAAATAATTGGATTTAGATAGGAACTTTTTATTTTGAATTTTTTAAAATGCCGTAAATAAGGGTTACTTGAGCACATAACAGTAAAATGATAGAATCTGAGTTTGGTACTACCAAACCCACATTTTATCATTTTATTGCAATGTGCTCAAGTAACCCCCTAGGATCCAAGTAACCCTTATTCACGGTATTCTTTTAAAGATTAAAAAAGTAAATCAATTAGCTTTTATGGAATAAATGAATGCTATTTCAATGTTATCTACTTGAAAAAAGACGCTTTAATAAAGTATTGGACGATTATTATACAGGGTGTCCACTCCAATCGTGGACCAATAGCTAATTTCTAAACCGTTAGAGATAAGCATATAGTTTATTTAGGAAAAAATCTCCAAATTACGAAAGGAATTTTGGGTCTATTCAATGTTTTTCAAAAAATCAAATTTTGAAAGAGTTACGAAATTTAAATTTTTATACAGCCCCCCAGTCCTATCAATCATATTTAGTAAAACATTCTTGACACTGTAACGTTTAAAACTAAAAAAAAATCACTCTTCTACCACAAAAATTGACCGAGTTATGACGTTTTGAAAAATCAAGATTTTGCATTGTTTCATGACGTCATCGAGACATCGCTTAAGGGACCGTATGCGAAATCCTTCAAAATCTTGATTTTTCAAAACGTCATAACTCGGTCAATTTTTGTAGTAGAAGAGTGATTTTTTTTTAGTTTTAAACGTTACAGTGTCAAGAATGTTTTACTAAATATGATTGATAGGACTGGGGGGCTGTATAAAAATTTAAATTTCGTAACTCTTTCAAAATTTGATTTTTTGAAAAACATTGAATAGACTCAAAATTCCTTTCGTAATTTAGAGATTTTTTCCTAAATAAACTATACGCTTATCTCTAACGGTTTAGAAATTAGCTATTGGTCCACGATTAGAGTGGACACCCTGTATATTCAAGCATTAATGCGTTTCATGTTATTCAGATTGAAATTATGCACTAAAAAGCGGTTCGTAATAAATGGGGTGACCATAATTTACGTCGTCAAATCCAGACACCCTAATCATTATGAAAGGGGGGTGGGGGGGGCGAAGAGTGAAGTACAGGCCATAACACTCCTAGAGTCCCTGCATACATCGACTATCTGATCGGCTATTTCGTGTTATAAATTTAATTATGGTACAGTAGTATTGGGAATTATAATTGCTATGCCAATAATTTTGTCGTTGCTTCAAGTAATATAGTAGTTGCGCATTGACTGTTTGAAATAACTATCAATATTTTTTCTGACCTGAAATGTAACTTTAATCAGTTACCGATTTAATTGAATCGTTTATTTCGAAAAGGTAACATCTCTATTTCGATCTCCTCTGTCTCTTTAGAAAATTAAACAGCGCACGGTTATATTTTTGAATGTCATAATCAATGAAAAAATGCCTTTAGTTAAGTACACAATTACTGCAATAATTTACCAAATAACCATTGATTATGACATTCAAAAATATAACCGTGCGCTGTTTAACTTTCTAAAGAGACAGAGGAGATCAAAATAGAGATGTTACCTTTTCGAAATAAACGATTCAATTAAAATCCCTTCTTTTTCACCAGAAACCTCGTGACTCCACTGACTTCATGGATTCCGAGCCCACCAAGCCGTCAAATGGCACCACAGCTGTGGAAATGACTACCCCGTCTCCGAACGGCACCACCAAACCCCCTCCAGAAAATGGCCGCTCCCACAAACCCCTGGATGCAAAGAAAGCAGACGAAGACTCAGTGAAGGGCAAGAACCGCCATCCCTTCGTCAGATGCCTGGGCACCAACCTCCTCACCGTGGCCACCTTTATGGGCGTGGTGGTTGGTATAGCTCTTGGATTTGGGATGAAGAGCGCCAAGACGTGGTCGAAGCGAGAAGTGATGTATATTAATTTCCCCGGTGAACTGTTTCTCAATATGCTGAAGTCCCTCATATTGCCCCTCATCATATCCAGCCTGGTGGCAGCTACTGGTTGCTTAGATAGACGAATTGCAGGTGAGTACTGCTCTACCACCCGGCGCTTGTATGCGCAATACAAGGCCTCTATGTAAGGTGAGCTGACTGAAGAGCTGTTCACATTACGACCGTTCCGTCCGAACGAAGTGGTTTTTCGGACGTGAAAAAAGAGATAAAAAATTTCGAGCATTCGAAAATATTTTCGCCCGAAATTCACCTGACAATTCACCCATAACGGATAAAGAGCGCACACCTGGAGAGAGCCAATGAAATCGCTGCCAAAGAATTGGACTGCTGTCGGAGCCGACAACATCAAGCATTCTTGAACGGTGACGGAAGCTGATGATTCGGCGTGCTGTGATGGCAACGGATTCCGAAAACCAGTTTCGCAGCAAAAAAATCGGTTCGGACGGCCGGATCGGTCGTAATGTGAATAGCGCTTCATTCGACATTTGGGTTCCGAAATTGTCCATGTGAAAACATTAGTCTGTGTACAAAAACCACATTGCATAGAATTGTTGTCCAACTTTTTAGATATGTTGCTTGATTAATGTTTAATAATTTTAGTCTATAAGTGGAGAATATTTAATTCATTCAGATTTAAAACAAGTAAAGTGAAAATGGGACTTTACTGAACTTTACTACTTAAAGTGAAAAGGGACAGTTCCCGATAAACACTTATTTAATTTGAGAAATAAGTTCTTTGTATAAAAGGATGTTTTACTCATCATATACTTTATTATTCATAAATTTAAATTAGATTTTTTACAGCATCGCAAGCAGAGATTATAATGATAAATTTTCTACTTGAAACAAGGCTGGATCAAAAGCTCTCATAGAACCAAAATGTAGGATAGGTCGGCCTGTCCTCTGAAGGAGTTCTAGAACAATTAGCATCAAAATTAAGTTTCATTCCATGCCGTGCCTTTTGAGCCAGATATGCCACAACATTTTTTTCGTATAACACACATTTCGTATAATGCTCGTTTTATATTTGGCCTTCAAGCGTCTTGTAGTCCCTCTTTCAAATTGGCAGTCTGCCAGTCTGTCTTCCCGGTGTTCCACCAGTTCACAGACCGCAGTAAAGGGCTCATGCAGCACATGATGGCGCAGCGATACGGAGTCTGCAACAGTCTCACTGTATCAGGACATGGTAGCGAAGGAGCACACTCACACACGCACACGCACACCTATTGCAATTTGTCATTGTGAAAAGCACCCCTTGAAGTCGAGATGTCAAAATTCAAATTCATTTTTTCAAATTCCTTATTTGTTTCTTTATTTATTCGTTTTATAAACTTTCTTTTTCATCTGTTTCACGTTAGCTCTATTGTGCAAGCGTGCTTATTCGATGTCCATTAAAAGTTAAGCGAAAAAAAAAAATACAATTCCAACATTTCACTATTGTTAGTGGGGAATCCACAAATACATACCACAAAAACTAATTTCTGCAGATACTGTTTTTTACCTTTCCACGACAGAAATTGTCTTCAGTACACCTTAAAACGTATAAATCCGTCAAAAATCGAACATTTTCTCGAATGATTTATTTTCTTCTTCATCAGATGTACAAAACGGAACACAAAAAAGCATTGTATATGATAGAAATAAAATAAAGTTTTTAAGAGCTTCCGGCATCATTGTCCATCAACGTTCGTCAGCACACCACCATTTCTTTGAATCTCTGCATTATTCTCTGTGATATGCTAATCAAGCTATAAGGAAAAAACATTCGACCGAAACGATTGTTTTGCAAAAAGTAATGAAAATTCAAAAGTAATTATGGTTAATTGGAGTGAAAGGAAATACGAAGTAAGCGGGAAGCAAATTATAGCATAACACTTGTGACATTTTTTGAAACTAAACTATTGGCTGTTGTAGTCTTAGCAACGCAGGAAAACTATTCTGAGAGTTCTTGTTGTTCCCAAACCATTGTGTAGGTGTCATCCTTAAAGAAGCCCAGATTGGAGATTTAAAAATCACAGGAGGTCGCTGTGATATTCCAAAAACTGCTTTATTGGACAAATTTTGTCTGACAATTCGGCAAATTGGGGAACCAACTGCAGTTCTTAAATACCCGAATGGTGAAAAATGACAATCTTAAAAATTGGAAAGCTAAAAAAGATTTAAAAAAGGGGATGAATAAGTGAATAAAATTAAGTACATACTTGTTAAAGTTGAATAAATGAAGACTTCTCACTCTTGTGAAAATTATTTTGACTTACCGGTGTCCAAATTTACTCAGCGTTTTTATTAAGAGTTTCGCCTCTAGCTCATTCTAGCTAGCCCGCCCAGATAGACTGTTCCTTGAATTAAGGCGAAATGAGCTCTTTGAATGGATGCAGAAGCTTTGCAAGAGTTTCGTGCAAAAAAGTGTTGGGAATATTCTTGCACGTCTGCATTAGTTTCGTTCTTATTTGACGAGTTCTTTAGGTACCAGGGATCGTCGCAAGCGATTATTATAAACATATTCGAGTTTCTCGGATGGTTCGTGATTTATCCCCCCCCCCCCCGCCAAATAAAAAGAGAGTGTGTCTAGCCTTTATTGGGACGATTTCTGAAGCCTTCAAACAGATTACAAGTCACTTTCAGGAAGGTTACTGACTATTGGCGAAAACTTTCCCGGTCTTTTGCTGGTAAGTTACTGGCAGAATTTAAGCACATTAACTGCTCATTATTTTGCAGGGACGTCTTTGATTTTTTCTTACAGTGTAGGATTTTCAGTTACTTTCTGTCTTTCTTATAAATATTACTATAACTGATGCATTTTTTTGAGAGAACTAATCCTTTGTCTGTATTTCTATTAAACTTTTTAGGTAAGATTGGTGCGCGGGCTGTTGCTTATTACATAGTTACGACCGTTCTGGCTATTATTCTTGGTATCATTCTCGTCATGGCCATTAAACCCGGCGCTAATGGAGATTTCGATGTTGACACGTCACAAAAATACAGTAGACCAACACTACCGGAAGACACCCTGATGGATCTTGTCAGGTAATGATGGACATTTAAACCGAACCTGTGAATAAAAGGGAAAAAATAAGCAAATGCAGAAATTGAAAAATCAGAATCAGGTTTTGATTTTTGTCTTGGAATTTCTATATTCTTGACACATTGAAACAAATCTCACTAATGCTACAAACATTATTTCTAAAAGCGACATAGCAGAATTCAGACTAAAGCCCCACACAGACTAACATATAGAAATTTTATGCATTATACAGTGTCTGAATCAAACGTACCTAATAATTTGAATAGTTGATGAAAAAAAATGGCGCTACGAGGGTTTTGTGGCAAAATTTGACAGCTAAATTCTCAGTTTACCGCATTTTTTTTTTTTTTTTTCAGTCTCGTCTAAGAGAGTCACTAGCTATTCTCTGGCATCCAGATCAGAGCGCAAATCGGAAATATCGGTGAAAAAATGTTTCGAACAGTTTATAAAAGGAGTACACTTCAAGATAAAACCATTTCAAAACATTCTTTACACTATGATTACGGTTTTCAGTTCTCCATTGCATACCAAAGAATAGTTTATATCCTCTCTTATGGGGAGAACATTTTCCCTCAGTAATCTCATAAAAAGCACAAGGCACGTCAGACGGGGAAAAAAAAAAAAAAAAAACGCTAGTGAAGTTTACGAACTTAGCTCCCAAATTTTGCTAATATCCTCCTTGCAGCACTCAAACTTATAAAAAATCGACTGTTCAAATTTAGTGCATTTGATTTGGACATCCTGTATATGGTTGTATCGCAATTTCATCGTTTGTTGTTACTTTATTGTTTTACAGAATTAATAAAGCGTTATAAAAGTACATTGTAAAAAAGTTGGGCCAAATGCTACTTTAAAAAATAGCTTATGGACGGGGGGGGGGGGGGGGGATAACGTTTTGTGAAATTTGTCCTCACTTTTTAAAACTTTCCCGAAAATTTTTTATTGAACCAATTTTAATGTTTGCATTACCTTTAGAAATGAGTTCAAACTAGAACTTTTAATCACAGATGTCAGTTTTTCTTAGGCTCTGAAAAATTTGAGAGAAACTCAAACTTTGAGAGTGTTTTCGGTAATAACGCCCCGTCATATTGTTTATTTCAACAGCAATTGTTTTAATGTATTTATCGCTAATATCAAAATTCTGATGTCTCAATAACATGAAAAAAAAATCAATTATCATTTAGTTGTATTCGATAAATCATTGCATGAATTTTAAACTCAAGGACTCATAGATACGCAGTTTATTTCTTTGTTATTTCTTAGTATAATTTCATGTCAATTTCACATTAGGAATTCAGCATTTTTGTCTGGTCTAAAGTTTACATGAGTGCGGTGATCAACTTGTGTGTTGAATTTGTAAAATTTGTAAAAATTTTGCTGGCCTGTTAAATTTATTCACAAAAAATCATTCTCTTTCAGGAACCTGTTTCCACCGAATATAGTTGAAGCTACTATGTTTCAGGTAGTTATGCATTTTTTCTTCTAATTAATGGAATTACATAAACTGTAATGACTAGCGTGATTGGAAATTGATACGATGAGCATTCATAATTCAAAATAACTACGTTTTGTGGGTTAACATTTTTCACTAATACATAATTTTAATTTTGTGAAAATTGAATTTTTTTCTTGAAATCGGGTCGAAAACGTCAATTTCTAAAAGAGGAAGAGAGAAAAGGGAGGAAAAAAAAAACATTAAATAAATAAATTAAGGAAAACATGCACGGTGCAGATCCAGCTTCTGATTTAGATTTACGAGTACTTTTTAATTCAAGAAAATATTTCGGAAATTTTGCCCCGCGTGTAAGATGACTCTTCAACTGAAGCTTTGAAGTTCGTTCTCGTAAACTTTTTTTGAACTAAATGCGATCAATATGGTATTTAAAAAGAAACCGTTCGTATTCATGTAGGCATTTCAAAAAAAAAGCAAACAAAAATGCGTATTTTAAAAAATGACGGGAAAATCGACAAAAAGTTGCCGCCTTTCTGGTTTCCCGGTTTCCTGATAATCAGGGGTGCCCATCCCCTCCAAGCTCAATGGCGCAAATTCCACCCCAAATTGTTTCACAACCCTCTTTTTATTTTTATTTTTACCCCTCTTTTTCACATTATTTATTTTTTTAAATATTATTTATATATTTTTTTGATATTATTTATTTATTTATTTATTTTTTTAAATATTATTTATATATTTTTTTGATATTATTTATTTATTTATTTATTTTTTTAAATATTATTTATATATTTTTTTGATATTATTTATTTATTTATTTATTTTTTTAAATATTATTTATTTTTTTAAATTATAACTATTATTTTTTTATATATTATTTTTAAGTACTAATTATGCGCAGGATATAATCGCTTTTTCCCCTTCCAGACATTCCTAGCACATACAACATATACAAAAAATAAATAAACAAATAAAAAAAGAATAATAAAGAAATAAATTAAATTAAAAAACTTAATCAATGAATAACTTAAATTTAAAAAATAGTAAATAAGTTAAATAAATAAATAAATTAGATTAAAAAAATCCCCCCCCCCAAAATTTTGATGGCGCAACTTGCACCATAATCCCCCCCTGTGGGCACCCTTGCTGATAATAGTTTCTGTACTGTACCTATTACTGATCGCTCATTCTGTTTTGTAAACCGTCAGTCCGATTTGAAATAATCTGTATATTGCAATACACTACCAGCTCGTTTATTCCATTCATGGACTGCAGTTTCGTGCCTATTATGCACTCATCAGCTTGGAATAGGAATTAAACTGCTTTATACTCTGTATATTATTAGGCAGGAAAAAAAATATGAAGTCAAAAATACAAATTCACGGAAATCAAACACCGCTAATTGGAACACGCTGAAAACGAATTACTTTTAAAACGAACAACTTTTCCGATCCTCGTCCACCTGTTGGTAGTTTATTATCGGATAAGACTTGCCATGGTTAGGGGGGGGGTGGGCGAGTTGATTTTTAAAGTCATTTGGAGTTCTTTTCTATTGAATTATCGTTAAAAATATATGTGCCTATATACATCTGTTTTGTTTTTTCAGATGAATACAGTTTTACAATTGCCACCTAATGCTAGTCATAACGATACAGGTAAGGTATTTTTTATCATATTAAAGTGTACGCATTGCAATGAACAGTGTTTTTAATCGTACAGTTAAAAATAAGAATGCTTTCTGCGAAAAAGAACTACTTTTTACGAAGCACACAAATATTAATCACATCTTTAACTAACTTATTTCATAATCCAACGTTAGAATTTTATGTTAAAACAATGCAATAATATTTTTAACTAAATTTTTTTTTAATTTAAATAAATTAAACTAAAAATTTAGTATCAATTTACTCAATGCTAAAATGCAAGAGAGAGGAGAGAGAAAAATATAGTTTTATTAGAATTCTAACCAACTTTGTGCTTGTAAATTCACTTGTCTCAGAAACAATTCCCTTGTCTCAATATGTAACAGTAATAATGAAATTATCAGAATTCTTTACATTTCCAGTCGAGACATATTTCCGAAGTCACTTTTGATTAAAAAATTTGGTCCTAAATTTTCCCTGCAAGTAATTAGTATTGTTTTTGCTATTAGTTCTTATTATTTAATTTCACTATGAAGAAGCTTGAATGCATAACAGATAGCTTTTGGATCTCATTTTGTCAAAATTTGACGTTCAAATCAAATTGCTATTTTATCTATTATCATTATGACTGACAGATAATGAAGTAATGAACAATACACATAAAGTAATGAACAATAATCAATTCTTGTGATGATTGTTCATTTTGTTGAATCACTTTTACAAAAATAACCACTCAAGCTGGAGTTTGATGTTAAAATTTTTCAGAAGTCTAACTATTTTGGAAAGGAAAAATTTTAATTTAAAAGATTTTGCAATTGGAAATTACGCCATACCTACAACATAAGTTAACTTTCATCTACATCTTTCCACTGTTCAACTACCCAAAATCAAGTAGTAGCTCCATAAATTTGCGAAATTTCGAACTATTAATGTATAGTTAAGGAAAATGTTTCGTTTTTAGCCTACTTTCCCGTTAAAAATAAAAGAAAGTATTAAAAGTAGCTTAATGCATCTAAAAAATATCGCCAAGTCCAAAAAAAAATCGCCAAGTTAAAACAAATATCGCCAAGTCCAAAAAATATCGCCAAGTAAAAAAATAAAGAGGTAAAATGAATATCGAAAAATTAAAAATTTGAAAGTAGGGTATTGAGATGGGGAATTTGTGTGTCGGTCTGTCGGTCGGTCTGTCGGTCTGTCTGTACCCCCTAATAACTTTTGAATGAACATTCCGATTTGGACAAACTTTTTTTTGTTGGAAAGATCTCGGCGAGTACAGCTCATTCCCATATTTGATTTTTTGATTTGAACAATTTTTGGTTCAACTTTGAGCCGTTCAAATAACCGGTCCCGCGATACTAACTTTTGAATGAACAGTCCGATTTGAACAAACTTTTTTTTGTTCGAAAGATCTTTTCAAGGATACTTCATTCCCGTACCTACATTTTTGATTTGAACAATTTTTTCGTTCAACATTGAACAGTTCAAACAAGCTCTCACCCCTAATAACTTTTGAATAAACAGTCCGAAAAAAAATGATTGACTGTGCAGACGATTTTTTGTTTATTTATTCATTTGTTTTATTGAATTTATTATTATTATTATTATTTTTGGCAGACGATTTTTTTTGTAACAAAATGTTTCATTCACGAGGCATTTATTCTTATTATATTAACACTGGCAACGATTAAAGTGAATTCGAGACATTTTATCAACGGACGAGTTTTTTTGAGTGAACAATCCGATTTAAACAAACTTTTTTTGTTCGAAAGATATCGGCAAGGATACTTCATTACCGTATTTAAATTTTCAATTTGAACATTTTTTCGTTCAACATTGAACCGTTCAAGCAACCTTTCTCCACCTAATAACTTTTAAGTGAACCGTCTGAATTGAATAAACTATTTTTGTTCGAAAGATCTCGGAGAGACTCGTTCCCATATTTCACTTTTCAATTTGAACCATTTTTCGTTCAATGATGAACCGTTCAGAAAATTTTTAACATGAGCGCCTACTGGGAAATTTAAATTGAATGTTGATTCTAAACTTAAAGGCGGATTTCCTTCAAACTAACTTTGTAAGAAAACAGTTTTGATAAAAAATGTATGTTAAATACTTTTCTGAAAAATCTTCTGTGAGGACTCTGATTCCGACTCCGACTCCGCAAACATGGCGGAAATGCAGGCTCAGAAAAAAATGACTGACTGGGCAGACGATTTTTTGTTTATTTATTCATTTTTTTGTTTAATTTATTATCATTATTTTTATTTATTTATTTATTTTTGGCAGACGATATTTTTTTTTTTTTTGATTACAAAAATTGTTCATTCACGAGAGCATTTTATTCTTTACTTATATTTAACAACTGGCAACGGATTAAAAATAAAATTCGAGACATTTTATTAACGAACGAGGTTTTTTTTCTTTCTTCGATAAAATGTGTTTTGAATGTTCTTTGTACTTTTATTTCATTTTTTATTTTTTTTTTCATTTGAAAACGATTGTGAAATTTTTCTACGGAAGAACTATAGCAGTTACATTCTTTAAAAGGTGCGACAAAACTTTATTTACTCGTTTATTTACTTTTTACGTGTCCTGATCATCTGATGAGAGGGGTATATTTTGCTTTTAGAAATCAGCTTTAAGTGTTATAAAGGTATGTTTGACATAATTTTCAGTTTCAGATATTCAAGAGAATATTGATTAGATGCTAGATTGCCGATGTCGATGTACGGGAAAGTAGGCTCGTTTAGTTCTTGACAGAACTTCTTGTTTTTTTTTTTTTTTGCCGCTAGCCGCTATTTAAAAAAGTTTCATTTTCCAAAAAAAAAGAAAAGCTCTTTTAATTTTACTTCGAAAGGTTAGGCACGGTAATTATGAATGAAATAGGGTTATCGTTCTTGGAGATAAATGATGGGTTTTTCGGATTATTTTACCTTTTAATAGTACTTTTGATGTAGTTTGATAGGTTTTTAATTGTACTTGTTGGATGAACTAAAGTTACAAAGTAACAATATTAATAGAGAGTTTAGCAGTTGTTTCATAAATTTTTAATCAGGTCTGCGTTTGACCAGTGTCTAGAGCACACGAATACGTTGGGCATCATAAAGCGAAAGATAAACAGTTTTCGTTATTCCTCGCACTGAAAACGAGATTTTTATCGCTAGCGCATGCGCAATTCTTTCCTTATAGAGAGCGAAGTTTGATCTTTTTGGTTCCGAGACTAATTTCGATGAGCTGGTTGTCATATTGTTTTGCGCGTTATAATTTCTCGCACAAATTTAAATAAAAAACGGTCCTTTTCAGGGATACATCAGCCGCTTTTATCAAAGCAAAATCATTGCTGTGATGAAGTATCTTAAAGCACTTCAGGTGCTTCTGATTTAGAATTTCCTGACGGGGGGCTCCGCGCCGTGTGAAATTTTTAATAGTGAAGAGATTCCAGCGAAAATGGAACAGATATGTCAGAAATTTCTTTATAACTGTTCTCATTGTAATAAGAAATTCAACAATTTTTATCTTTTCGATATCATTCGAAGAAAATTTATTCTGTGTTGGACTTGCCAAAAAAAATGTGCTACCGATGATAATTCTTTTAAATGTGGGTTGTATGAGAAAAGTTTTAAAATGCAAAGGTATTTAAGGGAACACATGAAAAAAATACATGCGAAGACAAGTTATTCGAGTTCTTTACAAAAATGCCCTTTCTGTGAAGAAAATATTTTCAAAATTAACATAAACATTTTCAAGAAAATTATGATCTCCTGCTAATAAGCGGATTTTGCCTGAAGACCAGTACCTAAAAAAGTGTCAAAAAAGAAGCTTTCAAAACATTCTGAACAAGAGTACCAGGCTATCGCGTTGTCAATAATTTTAAATAACTAAGCTTGAATTTCAAATTATAATAATGCACTATTATAAACATTTTTATGATAAATTTCAAGTGAAATAATATATTTATGTAATAAATATCCAGCTGAAATTATCAAAAAATCAGTAATTTTTAAAGCTATACTGTCCATAGGCAAACATTTAGTTTTGACACGATTTAACAGATCTTCTGAAATATTGAATTATAGGACAATGTTTGAACGCATGTAAAAATGTGAACTTCAGATTTAACACTGTACAAATAGTTTTAAAGCATCACATTCAGAAATGAGATACTTGTGTTTGAATTTCAGGGTTGGGATATGTTTTGTTTTTTAATAAAACAAGAGATTATTTAAAAACTATTAATTTAACAAAAATTTTACATTTCGAATAAATTTTTAAGTTTATTTTTTAATGTAATTAAAATTTAAACGATCAAAACCTGGATTTTTTTTAATTATAAAACAAATGAAGTGCAACAAAGCAATTTTAAAAAAAAGACAATTTCAAATCAAAAATGTGTTTCAAAGTATAACTTGAAATACAATGCCACATCAAAAATTTTACTAAGGAAAATCTGAACCTTTTTAAATTTAGAATTATTTTTAGTTATAACTTTTGCAATTAATTGAAAATTTTGTGCACATAAATGATAAGTGAAAAGGGTCTTTTTGTGTTGAAAGCTTTCGGCTTGTTTCCAAATAAATATTTTGAAGCGTGATTGAGTGTCGTCTGTGTAAAATAAATACACCATCAATGAAAGAAACGAGAAAAACTTCCTAAAAAAGGGCTGAAGGAAATGCGTACGGGAATCGCTATTTTCAACGAGAGATTTTGCTGCTACCCCCCCCCCCCAAAAAAAAAAAGCACAACCTAACTTTTCACTAGTACAGGCGAGAGTTCGAGCACGCGCAGCGACTTTGGTTTGTTTACATTTTGCGTTGTGAGATTCAACGTATTCGTGTGATTTAGACGCTAGTCTGCGTTTGGCTTTGCGCAGGAACGGAGAATGCAATGACACAAAACATAAAAAAATCTACTCTACATTTTTTCATGCTCATATCTACTACTACTACGTCAGCTACGGTGCCAAACCTCATGTGTAACAATGGTTTGACACCGTTACTGTCCCGAGTGTACCAAATTTTTAATTTGAATATATAATAAAATACTACAAAAACATAACTGGTAGACAAAAATCAAACTTAGAAAAAGTCTTCTTAGAAAAAGTTTTTATAATATTCTTCACCTATAAAAAAATTGTGTGAGAATGAAACTATCTTTTTAGGCCAATGTCGCGACGCTATTACAGTTTTAGTAATGTTTTTTTTTTTTTCTAAAGTAAGTAATAGTAAGTAGTACTTTTTTTCCTGATAGAGGAAAAGTGAACTTTTATGAGGCTTTCTGAAAATGGAAAATGTTAGCATGGTACGAAAATATAGTTAAACTCAAAATTTATAAACTGGTTTAAATTTCCCTTCTATATTTTATTTTAATTTTGATGCTTTTATTTATTTATTTATTAACTTAATTTTACGTTTGATTATTATTTAGGTTATGTTATTTCATCTTCTTAATCAGGGTCTTTTTTTTAAATCTGCATTTAGGCATCAACAGTTGCTATTAGTTTTTGTAAGCAACGCGTTCTATTGAAGAACGTTTTTATTGTTATCTTGGTTTTAATAGAGTCTTGCTAATTTATGAATGACACTAACAGGATCATTTCTGATCTTCAGAATACGTCCACTTCTGCTAATTCCCCTGAATAAATTGTAGAAATTCATATGTTTAACTCATTTTAGAATAACGAGCAGAATTAGACATCATTTTTACGATAGTGGATCTAGTATTTATATTGAAACTTCATGCGTAGTTATTTTGTTACTTCACAGATGGCGCTATAAAATAATCCTATAAATACACGGAAGAAAATAAACCATGTAGAGTTTGAGTACTCTGATTGCCTGCAGTACGAATGCCATTTCCAGTATGTTTTTATTTCCAAAATCAGTATTTTACATTTTGAAGAAGGAAATGGAGGGAACAATCAAGATTTATGATAGGTACTAAATCAATTTTCATCTAACAGATCTATTATTCACTTGACTGCCCGTCAGATCTATCGTTTGTTGTTTATAAATATGTATTTTATCGTAACTTCTCCTGTCAATTATAATATAAATTGAGGAAAGGGCAATTAATAACTTTAAAAAATTCTCTAAATTTATAAAATAGCTCACCAATTCCATTTCTTATGATCAATCGCGCCAAACCATATTGCCATAAATCCGCATGAAACTCTCCAAGTTTTTTTCTATACGAAAGCTTATTCGCTCGATTTCATGTCAGCACCCTAGTCGCACTTCAATTGCTATACGTTGTTAAAAAAAATTGTCAATAATCTTCTGATGCATTAAAAGTGGAAATCAGTTTTTGCTTTCTTTTAATTTACACTGTCTTTTATCAGATCGTCTGAAGGAATATAATTGGAAACTTGACATGGGAAGAACTACCAATATTTTGGGTATTGTCATCTGCTCCTTAGTGGTGGGACTGACTTTAGGATCCATGAAAAAAAAAGGGAAACCGCTTTTGGATGTGATCATTTGCTTGAACGAAGCAGTAATGATAATAACCAAATATGTTATTTGGTGAGTATATTTTAAAATATAATTGCTTTTCTTTTGTTTGGTGGTCATTGTCAAGTTAATCCCACTGAATTGTCTGTGTGAACTTTACTTACCATTCCATATTCCATGCATACTGAATATAATTCAAGGAATTACACAATCATTATAGAAAACTACAAAAATTTTACCCATCGAAACTATCATGGTAGCTTGAATGAATAAAAAACCAAATTAATGAAATAAATACTAGGAATTAAAGGAATATCAAAGAGAAAGGAGGAACTTAGTTTTGCTGTGGTGAATTTTGAATGGTATAATTCTGACGATCTGGATGCCCGGATTAGTTAGGAGACATTTTTTTGACACTTTGGGTTAAAATTCGAAACTCGTGGACCAAGTAGTATTTCTACAAAAACAGCGTTGATGAAAATTGGTAGTAAAGATAGGGTCAAGCGGGGTAATTGTGACAATGTGGTAATTCAGAACAAACGACATTAGCGCTTCTATAATTAATGAAGGAACCAAATAGCAGTAGCAACTGGAAGTTCACATCTTCATTATTAGGTCAGGGATGTTTTTTCACTAATGTGGCAACACTGTACCCGCCATTTCTTTAGTTACCCTAACCCTTCTCACAAAAGTTGTCAAACATTTTTTTACAGTCTTCAATTTCCATCCTGTTCGGACTGATAAAATTGTGGTAAGTTATTGGTTTCATTATATTTACCTTCAGTTATTAATGCCTTTAACAGGAATCAATGGAGTTTCGCTGTCTCTTATTTTTAGCACCCTACAGAAAGGTATTCATAATTACCCCGTATTTTTCTAGGTAGGGGTAATCATGAGCATTTTTTTTTCAAAGTAGTTTTTCCACTTCGAGTCAATTTTTATGATCCAAATAGTTATTTCGATTATTTAACTGAGCTGACGTTTCGTAGTGATTTGTCTAAACGTGTCTGTACGTTTGAACTTCCAAATGTCTCGCACTTACGTGAAGAAGAAGCCACCTCAATATTCGAGTGAAGACTTATTGAAAGCTGCGAATATTACAAATGAAAATATGACCTACAGAGAAGCAGTGGACACCTACGCCGTGTCTCTGGTTGTTTTTCACAACAGAGTAAAAGGTAAAGTCAAAATTGATAGGATGGAAGCAGGTCGCCCAGCGGACATACCAACTAATGAGGAGCTAGCTTTAGCAACAGATCTAATTTCTAGGGCTCGTATGGGATATGGGATTTCTTTGTGACAAGAAAGAGTTGAAAACCCTCATTCAAGACTTTGCTTTGGTTAATGGGTTGCACGTCCGATTCAAAGATTTAAAGCCAGACTGGCACATTAGTTTCATAAAGAGGTAAAAAAATGATGAGATAAAAAAAAAAACAGAACTCCTACGAAAATCTAGAAAGAAAGCCAGGTATCCCTTCGTGGTATATCATTTTTTTTGATGAAGTCAAGGAATTCGCTGAACAGCCAGAGTAAGCCAGGGGGGAAAGCGTGTTCATATTCACCCCATGTACTATGGAGTAATTATGAACAATTGGGGTAATTAAGAACGAGGATTTTAAAAAACTTCCATCAGCCAAAAAAAAAAAAAAAAAAACGGTCGCGCAGTGTAACAGAAGAGTTAATAGTTGTTTCTGATGGCTGTAAAGATTTTTCATTAGGACATGGTGCTCCAGAGAGCAATTAGCGTGCTAAAGTGTAAAAATTTGTTCATAATTATCCCAACTGACCCTACAGGTGTGTTGCATGTTTGATTTTTTACCATTGTAGTCTACATAATGAGAATATTTCATTAATTTTGACTTAAAACAAGTGAGATATGAAAAGGCAATTCCTCACAGGATACATTTCTGACGAAAGCAATTAATAAATTTAAGAAATTAAGTAATTTGCTAAATTAGATCAAAATAGCATTTTACTCTTCTTTTCTTGAGTTATGTCTACTATGTAGCAACCAGCGACTATAGTATCGTCATAGAAAATACTCAAGGCAAGGCAGGATGTAAAAAAATAGAACCTCAACGTCAGATAGTTCCTGTCCTCTAAATGGGTTCTAACTGTAGCAGGATTGTGTATTTTTAACAATTTTCTTTTGTAGGATTTCCCCAGTTGGTGTGATGTTTCTGGTTGCCAGCAAGATCGTTGGAATGGACGACATGACCAAAGTCGCCGGCCAAGTTGGTCTCTATACAGTGACGGTATTGGGTGGAATATTATTCCATGGATTGGTTGTCTTGCCGCTCATCTACTTTCTTTTTGTGAGAAAAAATCCGTATGTCTTCATGCTCGGAATGACGCAAGCACTTGCTACGGCTTTTGGAACTTCTTCTAGGTGAGATTTGGTGCTCCCTCCGTTTCGCCGAAATGACCCCCCCCCCTCCCCTCCCTGCTTTCACCCTCTTCAATCTTATCGTCATCTATATTCAGGAATTTTAAATTGGCAAAATGACGGAACTAAGGAAAAATGGAATAAGGAAATATCGAGTCATATAATAATTTTTTGAATGGTTGTCTTTTCTGGCTATATGTTTTGGTAACTTTTCACTGTGATTAATTATTAGCATCACGAGCAATATCCTGAACCTTTTTTCCGGTAACCCTAGCTCCGCAACAATGAAAGATTGTAAGTAACAGTCAATAAATTTGATCCAAAGTGGTCAGACTTAAGCTGATGAGGCGAATTGTCTATATAGCCGCTTTAAAAATATTCGTTATGTTTTTGGCGTGGATTTGTATCAAAGTAAATAACGTATAATCTAATAAATTTTTGCATGATTTTTTTTTTTAAATTCATCGACTATAAAAATAAGTTATATGATGTTTTTGAAACATCTATAAACTTGGTACATGAACGACTACGAAAAGCTCAGCGACGTTTAATCTCAAAATGCACGTTTCCAGAGTACCTTTTAATGACATTTTGTAAACGTGATCATGCTGCTCGGTGCTATACTACTCTGATAATAAATATATTTAATTATTCATTTTTTCTTTGACTTTCTGAAAGTGCATATTTTGTAGACCTCGTCTAGCGTTAGAGGCTCAACATGGATGTTAAAAGCACCAATAACAACAATTATTCATTGCATTTTCCCATTTCCGAAAAATTGTGTTGGCGAACTAGGAGAGTAACACATTACAATTTACCTTATTTTGGGGGATTTTTCAATGAGATGAGGAAAAGAGACTTTTGAGAATCTTTATCGATGAGCTTATTGGCATTATTATTATTTTAGTTTCGATATTTTTTAGATAACGTAGTTTTAATTATTAAAATTAGACACAATGTTTCTATCAAATTTTAAGAATTGTTCAAAACATACATTTGAGATCACTTATTTCAAAAAAAAAAAAAAAGAAAGAAATCCGAATGCGTCAAGAGCTATTACAAATCAAGCGAAAGCTAATGAGCAACTGGTCAAGGTTCTGCATGCGCTTAAATTCTATTTTTTTTTTTTTTTTCTTATTTTTCGAACTATTCAAAATCATGTGGGTAGGAACACTCTTAACCTTACATCCACGTTCAGAATTGAACAAATTATTTTTTAAATCAATAATTAAAATATGGAATTTATGACTCGTCTTCTAGATTTTTCAAAAACAAAAAAAGTAGTATGTTCGAATTTTATTTCTCGAAGTTTATTCAAGAAGCTTGTTTATTTTTCTCCGCTCCCCCCTTGTGTTTTTTGGTTTCGTGTCTATTCTTTACACTGCATTGTCCCATTATCTCAGGGATATATTCCCTTTTTTTTACTTAGAAGAGCTGGTAGGGTTTGAAGAGTACTGTGCTGCCATCTAAACGTGATTCTTGTAACGATAATTATTGCTCGGTAGGTGCGTATCAGAAGAAAATAATGTATTTTTGACAACAGTTCGTGATTTCGTTTAATGAAGAACAATGAAAATGTTTGTTAATTAATTGATGCATTTTGTCTGCTTTTTTTTCGCACTCAAATTCTTTTGTTCAACAATTCGTTAGAGTGTTAGAATATTTAAAGCTACCACTAATTTAAAACACATTTTTGTTCAAAACTTATTATTGATTTGTCCAATATTATTATCTTCTAGTCTGTGAAATTACCGACAAAAACAGCCGAAACTTCCGGATACCAGTGTGAAATTTGGTGCAAAGCTTAGGTACATATATAAGAACAAAAAACCGCCGGGAGACACTTGATCAGGGGTCATGAACTCCCGTGATGACGTCATCAAGATGCGTTTAATTGCTTAAACTCCATTATAGATTAAAATATTGCAAAACTCAAATGTATCATCTGAAAGCTCTTTAAAATAGCTATTTAGAAATATTTAATTTTTCTTTCTGAGGTCAAGGGCCCACCTGTAATGACGTCATCAAAATGGCCACTTTTACAGGTAAATACGTTTGTTTAACTCCCCCTAAAACTCCATCATAGATTTAAATATTTCAAAACTCAACTATATCATCTGAAAGCGTTTTAAAAGATCTATTTATAAAGATATAATTTTTCTTTCTGAGGTCAAGGGCTCACCTGTGATAACGTCATCAAAATGGCCGCTTTTACAAGTAAATACGTTCGTTTAACTGCTTAAAACTCCATCATAGATTCAAATATTGCAAAACTCAAATATATCATCTGAAAGCTCTTTAAAAGAGCTATTTAGAAAGATTTAATTTTCTTTCTGAGGTCAAGGTCCCACCTGTACTGACGCAGGGGCGCCCCGAGCTTAAACTTTTGGGAGGGGGAAAATTCTCAATTTGCCGAATGGAACTCCAAAATGTGCCGAATGAAAAAATACGCGTATGTACACAAACCTTATACCGTTACTTTGTGAGAAAAGACGATGGGTATCACTTAAAAAAAATAAATAAATAAATTTAAAAAAAAAACCAATAACTTTGATAAATAACAACTGGGTTGTATTCTGAATCGTCAAAGCAACTGATAGGATTTCTTATTTATGCATATATACAAATTAAAACATATTGTCTGCAAGACAGATTATAAAATATTGCATAGTATATGATGTGTGTTTACAAATTAAAGCTTGCTGGTCATTTGACAGGTTTGTGAAACAACAGAATTAAGTTAAAACAAATTAAATATATATACACATATATATACATACATAGTAATGGCTGTTCATGAATTGTGACTTTAAAATCTGAAAATTTTGGCAAAAAATACAAAAAAGAGTTGGCACTTATAAAAACTGTTGGTTCTAGAATTTTTGCTAGAAATATTATTCATGAGCTAAAGTTTGACTTTTATACGTCTAGCTTTTAGTAATGACCACGTTTTTACTATTTCCTTTGTTTCCAGTTTTTCTACTATGTCTTTTTCACAGGAAAAAAGAATCAAACTGTTTAATCTGTCGTCTTCCATAGTTGTTCGAAGGACATTTTTTTAAAGTTTCAATTTGCTGAAAGACCGTTCGTCTTTGGCAGTTGTCACCGGAACTGTTATTGCGAGACGGCATAGTTTATTTGCTAAAGGGGTAAAACACCCCTTTGGGAACATTCGAATGCAACCACAAGGGGAGGTGCACAACTAGACCATCCTCAGAGCCTACATACCAAGCTAGAAGCTTCTACAGCATATAGTTTTTGAGTTATGCGACACACATACATACGCACATACATCCGCACATACGTATATGGGTGAATATCAGGAAAAGTGCTAATTTAAGTCACAAATGAATTTCTCAAGCACTTTCAAATAAAAACCAAAAATATTTCCTTTTCCATACAGTAAACTGCGTCGCACATACAATCCATGACAAAATTTTCAGGTTTTACTTTAATTTGTGACGATAGAACTCTTTTTATTGCCTGAATGTCATGTCGGCAGCGCGTCACACATTCGAATCGCAAAGTTCAAAAAAAATCCTGTGGATTATAAAACATCGCAGCAGAAACAAATGCAAAAGGAAATAACGTGTTTTATGTTCATCTATGACGATTAACTCTTGTGTTTTAGATAAAATGAATTTATATCGATAAAAAAAAGCAATTTCTGCTTGTCACAAGTTTTCATAACATGAGGAGGGAGCCAACTTTACGGAATGATAAAATCTAGACAAAACATTTTTGCCACCAAAAAATTACGCTGGGTGAAGGTCTAATATGTGACATTTTAGTTCCGATAGAAAATTTTCACTTCGGCTGCATTGAATTACAGGTAAGATTTTTTCAATCTTGACTTTTCTGTTTCTACCAAATGAAGTGTCATGTCGGCAGCGGAAATTAAGACACAAAATGAAGTAATTTTTCAATTTATTTCTGAATAATGGAAAAGAAACCTATTATCATGGACATAATAAGGTGTTTTTATTTTCGAATCTTTAACTAGGGATGTTCAGCTATCATATTGCGGGAAATTTGTCATGTCGGCAGCGGTCATGTCGGCAGCGCGGAAGTAGAAGGTATTTGCTACGAGACTGATACGTGCCTTACCGATGTTTTTTCGCAATTTTTTCTTCATGTTATGAGTTTGTTGAGTTTTAACGTACACAGATAGATTCAAGTGCATCGTTTTTCCTGCCAAATTTTTCCATTTCAGTAGTTTAGTCATTGTTTTTTAAATGCTTCAAAAACATGAATTTTTCCGCAAAATTTGAGTTTTCAAACAAAATTATTGCTTTTTTTCAACCTCTTTTCTTTTACATAAATATTCCGACCTTCGTTCTTAACTACTGCCCCCAAAAATATAATTTTGTTTTAAAATGGAAAACTTACGAACATTTTAGTGAAAATCACCCTCCCCCGCCAAACTCTGACTGTCCTGAATTAATTTCGTTTTTTAAGATTGTGTTAAGAATTTTAGTTTATTTTGATTTTTTAACTATTAACCTATTTATCTGTTTTAAACAAACTTTTTCGCACTTATTTAGACTTTAACTAACTTTTAATTAGTCTCTAATTTTATTTATAAAACAAAAAAGCGTTCAGGCTCTGAAAATATTATTATTAAGTAATAATTATTTTATTTTTGAACATAAAAGGTAGTGAAAGTGATTACTTTTATGCACTAAGTGTAAAATCTATAATATTTGTCAGTTCGGTAGCATTCTCATCATGTTGGTAACGCTCAAAGACAACACCCCCTAAAAGGGGGGTAAATGTTCACCTTGACCATGCTCCTAATTTTTAAAAAATATTGTTACTAATGTGTATTTGAAATACCCTATTAATTTAATTTTCTGGGGATCTTCAAAAATTGAAAATTTCCATGGTCAAATTGGCACTTTTCCTGATATTCACCCATATACAGACGTCACGAGAAAACTCGTCGTAATTAACTCGAGGGTGGTTGAAAAGGATTTTTCGGCTGCTTATATGTTGGTAGGTACATATGCACGTGCTGACAGGTAGAAAAAACTACTGAACATTCATTCGGGGGTGAGCAAAATCAAAATTTAGACTCAAATTTGAGTGATTTTTTTTTTTTCGCGATCACAATACTTCCTTTACTACGTAAAAAGAAGTAAAAATCATTGAAACAAATTAAAAGAGGAAGAAAAAAGATAAATTTAAAACTAACCGTTAATGGCGATAATTCGCTGCTTGAAGCAGTCTTTATTTTCTTTCTTGCAGCATCAAATGAATTTTCGCAGGGAAGAAAGTTAAGAAATGGAACTGAAGAAAAGAAGCTAAGCAGATAGTATTTTTCAGTACGAGAAATGAGAAGATCTGTTGGTAAAGCAAAAAAAAAAAAAAACTGAAGTTGCGGCACAAAATATTAGAGCTCTTTGCGTTCAAAGTTCAACATTTATGCATTGCAGCATTTTCACTACATATTATCCGTCTTGTTTGGGGTCATGCTACACACACTAATTAATTTCCCGAAAGACGGGATGGAAAGAAACGGTTTGGTTTATGGTAAATAACGTCAATAAAAGAATGAGATAATGTATAACAAAAAAAAAAAAAAAAAAAGATTGCGGCCGCATGCACTTGCATATTTATATAAATAGATATTGCAAAAAAAATTTCAGTATTATCTCTGAATGTGCCGAATCGTTGTCCGAATTTGCCGAATGAGGAAGATGTTTGGGAGGTCCCGGTGACCTCCCTGGACCTCCCTTCGGGGCGCTCCTGTACTGACGTCATCAAAATGGCCGCTTTTACAGGTAAATACATTTGTTTAACTCCCCCTAAAACTCCATCATAGATTCAAATATTGCAAAACTCAAATATATCATCTAAAAGCTCTTTAAAAGAGCTATCTAGAAAGATTTATTTTTTCTTTCTAAGGTCAAGGGCCCACCTGTGATGACGTCATTTGAGGCCATTTTGATGACGTCATTACAGGTGAGACCTTGACCTCAGAAAGAAAAATTAAATCTTTCTAAATAGCTCCTTTAAAGAGCTTTCAGATGATATATTTGAGTTTTGCAACATTTGAATCTATGATGGAGTTTTAGGGGGAGTTAAACAAACGTATTTACCTGTAAAAGCGGCCATTTTGATGACGTCATCACAGGTGGGCCCTTGACCTTAGAAAGAAAAATTAAATCTTTCTAGATATCTCTTTTAAAAAACTTTCAGATGATACAGTTGAGTTTTGCAATATTTGAATCTATGATGGAGTTTTAGGGGAAGTTAAACAAACGTATTTACCTGTAAAAGCGGCCATTTTGATGACGTCATTACAGGTGGGCCCTTGACCTTAGAAAGAAAAATTAAATCTTTCTAAATAGCTCTTTTAAAGAGTTTTCAGATGATATATTTGAGTTTTGTAATATTTGAATCTATGATGGAGTTTTAGGGGTAGTTAAACAAACGTATTTACCTGTAAAAGCGGCCATTTTGATGACGTCATCACAGGTGGGCCCTTGACCGTAGAGAGAAAAATTCAAATTTTCTAGATAGCTCTTTTAAAGAGCTTTCAGATGATATATTTGAATTTTGCAATATTTGAATCTATGATGGAGTTTTAGGGGGAGTCAAACAAACGTATTTACCTGTAAAAGCGGCCATTTTGATGACGTCATCACAGGTGGGCCCTTGACCTTAGAAGGAAAAAATAAATCTTTCTAAATATCTCTTTTAAACAGCTTTCAGATGATGTATTTGAGTTTTGCAATATTTGAATCTATGATGGAGTTTTAGGGGGAGTTAAACAAACGTATTTACCTGTAAAAGCGGCCATTTTGATGACGTCATTACAGGTGAGAACTTGACCTCAGAAAGAAAAATTAAATCTTTCTAAATAGCTCTTTTAAAGCGCTTTTAGATGATATACTTGAGTTTTGCACTATTTCAATCTATGATGGAGTTTTAAGCAGTTAAACGAACGTATTTACCTGTAAAAGCGGCCATTTTGATGACGTCATCACGGAATGATCTTGACCTCCGATCAAGTGTCTCCCGGCCTTTTTTTGTCCTCCTATGTGAATTTAAGCCCCACATAAAATTTCAGACTGGTATCCGGAAGTGAAATATGTTTGCACTAACTCCACGGACTATTCGTAGATGTTTGATATCCAAAGTCAAGAAAGCTTCTTAACAGGGAAGCTTAAAATAACAGCTAAATCCTGTTTGCAATGCCATATCAAACGGTTTAATCGGTTAATAATTACCCATTTCAATTCAGATGAAGGGCTATAGTTAAAACAAAAATACGTTTTAGTCTTCTAAACATTATTTAAAAACATGCAATTAGTACTTTATGTACACTTTTGGCCTTACAACGTGAGCATATGCTTTCCAAAAAATAGTTTCTGAACCTTCTTCGCGCAGGCTTTGAGCCCTGTAGCCCACAGTCCTGCACAAAAATATACAGCAGAAATATTGAAGTATAAGTGTGCATATGGTTGTGGAATGAAAATGTCTGAAAACAAAAATCATATTTAATATGAATTACGGAAAATACATTGAACAATTTAGTGTACTTACCGTGCTAACATGCCTTTGCGTTGAACATAAAGAAGATAATAGACAAAATTATAAGGCTACGTTAGCTAATAATGAAAGCATAAGTTAATAGCTAGCGAAATTGTTATGACTTTAATCAATCTGGAAGTCAGACACACAAACAACGTCATTAAAACGTCTTTTGGAAGAATTTTGTATGAATTTATTCAGTTCATCCTTATTCTCGTAACATTCCCCGTTAACGTAAATATAACTCACTAAAAGGCCCTAAAGTTCACATTTGAATTGAAGACGGGCTTTCATCAAACCAGCTCACAAAATGAACTATCAAGAGCTGAAGTCACGCTTTTGTATAGCTTGAGGTACGAGCGGATGCGTTGTCTTGTGAAAGTAATTCATCTCCACTAGTGATAAGGGGTGCCTCTGGCGAAATATTAAAGACCAGAACATCTCAAAATCCTGGAGTATGTTTTTGGTTTTATCAGAACTGTGGGAGTAAGGGCCCTGCTCCACATCAGCGGAAACGCGACCGAAACTGAATGCAGAAACCGAAAATCCGAGTACTTTTCATAGGAACACTATTTGCTCTATTTTACGTTTCTGCTTTACGCTCGCGTTTTCCGCTGATGTGGAGCAGGGCCCTAACTCCATCAGCAACAAAGCGTGCCAACCAAATAACATTTCCTCGTTCGAACTGACGTTTCATAAAGAAAATCTGTGTGTGTTTTTTGAAATATATCATACGTACAGTTTTAAAAGTAGTTTGGTCAATCAGTGAGAAGTTACCGGGCCAGACACTTTGCATTATTAACTAGTGTGGTCTTATAATTTTACTCAGCATCTTTTTTATGTTCAATGCAAAGACATGTGGTTGAAGCAATAATACTTAATTGCTCAATACTTTTTTCTGTAATTTATATTAAATATGAGGTTTTTTTCAGAAATTTTCATTCCGCAACCATCTGCACTGTTTTAGTTCAATGTTTCTGCTCTGTCTTTCCTGGTTCTATATTTTCGACCGGGACTATAGAGTCAAAGTCAAAGTTGGGGTTTGTGTCGATCCCTTCTTTCCCCACTTTACAACTTGATTCACTTCCTATGCAACCCTGGATGGGAGCTTTGTTTCTCTAACTATTTTACGAATTTACTAACCCCCATTTTATTGCTCTTTTATTTTATTATTCATTCCAACTAGAAAGTCCCTAAATAGGGAAAATATATATAAAAAATAAGTATGCTTAAAATAAAATTTAAAACTAAAAAGGAAGAAGAAAAAACTATTAAATTTTCCAAAAACATAAAATAAAAATTGTACTTACTAAATTCAAAATTTTTTTTAAGTGCCTAGGCCAACCATTCTGGTTTTCTCGTTAGAGGGATTCATTACCTTCGGACATCCACTCAACAAAGCCTGCGTCGAATTAGTCAAGCCCCTATCTTCAGAAATCTCCAATAATAGCACATTAGAAGATATAAGGAAGAGCCCCAGGCACTTAAAGCTTCGATTTTTATATTTCGTTTCATTACTTTATGCTTATTTTAACCTGCAAAGTTTGCATGTGTTTTTCAAGAAGGAATTTCTGAATCTTTAGTTTAAATTTTGTAGTATTGTGACTGATCGTGGTTTTCAATTAGAAACAACGGGCCCTCGCTGGTCAGCTACGATAGCTGTAAAAATATATGATTCTTTTTTGACAGACAGTTTATACATTACGAGGGTTGTTTTTTTTTCAACCTCCGATAGGCTATAAAAAATAAACGGATTCAAATACAAAAAACATTTTATTATCAAAACTAAGGTATAATGCTCTACAATTCTCTACATAATCACGTTGACGATTGAAGCATTTGTTATATCTGTGAACAAGCTTTATAATTACCTCCTCGTAAAATGTTGCCACCAATGATTGGAAGTCAGTTGTGACGGTGTCTTTGGGTTCCACACCATTTTGGAAGCACGATGCCTTCCCAGACCCCAAGTCCCCACTTCAGTTCAGGGAACAGATGAAAGTCACTTGGCGCTCTGTCGGAACTTTCTGGTGGGTGTTCAAAAATGTCCCATTGAAATTGTTGAAGGAACCATTGTGTTACACAAGCACTATGATGACGGGCATGCCATGGATCAGAACAATTCCAGAAGTCAGAACGGTTCTTTGTTTGTTTTGAATAGCTCTCTGTAAGCGTCGCAAAATTTCACAATAAAAATCTGCAATAATTCGCAATACACACTTTGAGAGAGAATCAATAGTGACAGCCATGTTTATGTGACAGCAGCTCAACAGAAAATAACACGTTGGACTCGTCAGTGACAGGTTGTGTAGAGGGAAAGATTGAGAGTCACCTACTATGCACACCGGCCATCTGCCGCATGCCTGGCCTTCGTACTGTGCGATCAGAGGTTGAAAAAGAAAAGAACAAAATAGTCCTCGTATTACCCTATTTGAGAGCAACTACATTTTCTAGGCAATCAATGAATTGCTTATTACTTTCAATTGATCGCAGTTGGCTTTCTCTGATTTTTGATTGGGTGCCTCTGCGAGCCAACCTTCTAGGTGCGAGACACCGCTTCTGATCCGAGTCCTCTTCTTGTCCTGATCGGTGGCGTTCAAACTCTACACTTTCACGCGCGCCTACACTGGAAAAATTACAAGTTGCACAAGGCACCTTTAAGGGTGAAGAGTTGTGCCATTTCTCCTATGGCACCCTTGAAGGTGCTCCTTGAAGGTGCCATTTGGCTCCTCAGGGTGCCATGGGTCACCCATGGGTTGCCATAAGTCACCCCACATGGAGCCCAATGGCACCTTCAAGGATGCCATAGGAAGTCAAGTGCCACCCCTCACGGGATGCCGCTGGTGCTACAACGTTTCACCCTTAAAGTTCCCTTGTGCAACCTGTAGTTTTAGCAGTGTAGGCTCTACTTCATTCTGGGAGACCTAAATATTTTTCAATTAAAAAAAAAAGCGTATGGTTAATATGTGATCATTATCATTTCTTTTATTATTATTATTATTATTATGATTTGAATATACAAATTAAATATTGAATTTTTTCCAGCTCTGCCACTCTCCCAATTACAATGGCCTGCCTCGAGGAGAAAAATGAAGTGGATCCCAGGGTATCCCGCTTCTGTCTGCCTATTGGTGCCACCATCAACATGGATGGCACTGCCCTATATGAAGCTGTGGCAGCCATATTCATTGCGCAAGTGCGAGGCGTCTCTCTGTCTATTGGAAATATTATTGCCATCAGGTAACAAGTACTAAAATTAAATTAAAAAAAAAAACTCAACCCTGATAACCGACCTCATATTAAAACAAACTTCACTGGTCAGAAAACATTTTAAATTTAAATGTATTTTATTGTTTTCGCGAGGACATGGTTAATGCTGAAAAATAAAGAATCCTTTCTAGCCGCAAAAGCAGAATAAAGAGGGGAAAATGAAAATCTTATCTAATACCTTTAAACGAGCAATTCTTGTATATATATATATATATTTATTTTTCGGATCTCGAAAACGGCTCTAACGATTTCGATAAAATTTGGTATTTAGATAGAGTTTTGGTTTCTGAGTTCATCTACGTCGGCGTTTTTTCTGTAAAAACGCGAGTTTTCACAAAAAAAACCCCTTTTTTTTGTGCCTTCATTGAAAGTTTGAGAAGCTTTTATTTCGCCATTTTCTTTATGATTACTTTCATTGTTGCTGTTTCCGTGGAGACGTTAAATTGTTACTGTTTTTGAAATGTTAAAGCAAGGCTTCACTAGATAACAGGCTGTTTCATTTATTCAAAAGCCGTGGGATAAAAGCAGTGGTTATTGTCCACCGACATCTATTGAATTTTATGGTCACTTAGGCAGGGATTCAAGTGAAACAGCACTGCGATCGCTTCGAATTCCAATCGCTACTGGAAATGAATTACATTATCATCAACTTAACTTGGCATGACGTCACTACGGGTGGAGCCAATAAGAGCTCACAAGCACTCAGCGATCTCCTCTTATTCGCCAAGTAGGCTGTGACGTTTTATCTAGCTCGTTTTTCATAGGCAAACGTCACGCTGACGTCACGATGTTTTTATCAAGAAACGTTCTAATGTAATTCATTTCCAGTAGCGATTGTAATTTGCGATAGCCTGTTTCACTTGAATCCCTGCCTTATATTATATAAAAATCAGATTACTTTTTACTTCAAAATTGAGTATAAAAGTGTTATAGTTAGTTTTAAAATACTTTCTTTCCCCCTCAAGAGTGTTTAGTAAGATATTTCAGGTAAAAAATCAATAAATATGAAACTCATTCTTAAAATATTAAGTTTCGAAACAAAATTACATCCAATATCTTTAGACGAGCAATTCTTGTAATATATTTCGGATCTCGAAAACGGCTCTAACGATTTTGATAAAATTTTGTACTTAGATATAGTTTTAGTTTTTGAGTTCATCTACATCGGCGTTTTTCTGTAAAAACGCAAGTTTTCACAAAAAATCCCGTTTTTCGTGCTTTCATTAAAAGTTTGACGAGCTTTCTTTCGCCATTTTCTTTATGATTACTCTTATTGTTACTGTTTCAACCACGTTTTATTATAACAATGGATTTCATATTTAATCACATCAGCGTAAATTTTAATTCTTATGGCATTTGGCAAACGAGTTTTGGCAACATGTCAGAATTATAATTGTTTTTGAAATTTAAAAGAGATCGATCAAAATAAAGTTAGAATTGGGTGTGGGCCGCGGTAGTCCGATCGGTAAGTCGTCGGACTCGTAACCGGAGAGTCCCGGATAGAGGAAGCCCAGCCGATCAAAGATCCACCGTCTTCATTAATGGTGGCTTGGGGACGTTAAAATGTTCGGTGTCATAAAATCCTTCAAGTGAGACGATACCTCAGGAGGATGCTGGGCCAAGGGTTTGCTCGGCCCTTGGGCCTGGTTCAAAAATGAACAGAGCGCTCTTCAGGGCCCCATTCCGGTTAAACCACGAGTTGTGGTATGTACGGGGGAACCTTGGAGTGTCAAGTGAAGTGAAAGTGAAAACCAACTGCAACTAAATGCGTACTGGAGGACAGGGACTCTGCATATATTCTCATCAACCCCTAACGCGCCTTCGGCGCCAAATGAAATGAAATTGGGTGTGATTTTACGGTGAGCATGGATTTAATAAGGTTGTGTTTTTTTAAACAAATTTCGGCTGTTTTAAATGCGTAATTGCAACCAAAGGCTTAAAAATGCTTTTCAAGTTGATCTAAATAAGTACTTCGCATTTTAGAAAAAAACACGAGTTTACAAACCTCTTTTTTTTAAACCGAGTGGGCTCGGTCCCCAGGTACTTAAAAACCTTATAATAAAATCAATTACAAATATTTTAATTATTACCAAATAGAAACTAACAACAGAGAAATTTTTTAGTTCACTGGGTTTTCTTTCCTGGTCGGCCAACAATGACACTGGTTTCTAATCGTGTACTTTTGAGGCTTAGCCGTATTCGCTAATAAAATATTTTTGGAAAAAAATAGAACCGACTTCAGTTGGGAATTGCTCTAAAAAGTAAAAAATAATTTTTTTCTTTGAACACCATCGAAACTACTTTTAAACATAAGTTTTGAAGTCGGCGCAAAAACGATAGGTAAAATGATATTTAACCATATTTTGCCAACATGTTTTCAAAGAAACCATTGAAAATTAAAAGCAGAATATTTGTACCATTACACGAATGTGTGGTAATCAATGAAATGAATCCATTAAAATTTATATTTATAGTTGAGTTGTAGTTGCGTATGATTCTATACATTGTTTTTGCGCCTACTTCAAAACTTATGTTTAAAAGTATTTTCGATGGTGTTCAAAGAAAAAAATTATTTTTTACCTTTTAGAGCAATTCCCAACTGAAGTCGGTTCTATTTTTTTTTCAAAAATATTTTATTTCATTCTTTTTAGTGTAAATGCACTTAAAATAATGAAAATATAGCTAAAAAACCATGCAGCTGTTCAAGAAACTTGCAGACCTGGACTCGATCTCATTCCATCAGGAACTTCAAACCAACGCTTTTAACCACTTGACCATCGGGTCGCTCATTGAAGCAAGGATTTACGATAGCACATATTGTTTTTAAATAACTCAACACTCATGGTGTTTGATACATTTTATCTGTTTGTAATGATGTTTTTTAGTCACAACCAATATGAAAATCACAAAAAATAGTTACTTTAATTTTTAACATATATTTATCATCTTCAGAATTTTTGACTTTTGATTTTACCTTGAATTTGACGTAAATGCAAGGTATAAAATATAGAATTTTGTAAAGGTGCAAAAATTAACATAATATAATTGATTGTGCATATAATTTTTGAAAAAATAATATAGGTGCCGCAAATCATAAACCATTTATTGCCACAATCGATTCAAAGCCCCCAAAAATGGCGCAAACGTCCATAATAAAATTCTACAGCATTGAAGGACCCCATTGCCAATTTTAACAAAGATCCGACCAAAACTGTCATTTTGTACCATAAAAAAATATGGGGCACATTCCCATGGGAGGATGTACCTGCATAAGGACATTACAATCATTAAAATCATTTAAAAAAAAACATGCAACTATTCGAAAAAATCCTTGCAGACCTGGATTTGATCTCATTCCATCAGGAACTTCAACCTGACGCGCATAGCCACTTGACCATCGGGTCGCTCATTGAAGTAAGGATTTACGATAGCAGATATTGTTTTCAATGACATGAAATGTTAGTTTTTCGATCATAACTTTTTTTCTAGTGAACAAATATCGTCATATGAGTACGTGGTACCTAAGTTACACCATCTCCTATCGATTAAAAAAAAATTGTCCAAATCGGTTCAGTAGATCAGATGTTATGTGCGAACAAACAAAAAAAAAGTATACGCTTTGAATTGAGAACCTCCTCCTTTTTCGAAGTCGGTTAAAAAACGTCATAATTCGATTTCTTTACAACTTCAAAGTTCCAAACACATTCTATCAGACGCAGAAAAATTATCTTTCTTTTGGTGCTTATTGTTTTAAACTTTCAAGTATGTTTTCACTTTAAAAACCGCGAAAATCATTTTAAAGGATTTCAATTAATATCTTCGTTATTTGATGTCATCCGAAGACGCGTCCCAGCAAAGAACACTCGCGATCAACTTTCTTTTCAAGTTTTTTTTTTTTTTTAAATCCGCCTATCCGTTTAGTCGGTAGAGTGCCACAGACAGACCACAGACACACAGACACGTCAAACTTATAACCCCTTCCTTGTTGCGTCGGGGGTTAAAAATAAACACGTCTTAAAAATATTTTAAGTACTTTCTTTCCGCCGATTATTCGGTCGAGTTTTGCTAATTATAAATCTGCAAAGGGGCCAATTATGGCCGATTAATCGGTGCATCCCTAGTGTTAATATCAGCACATGCATAGAAAGCGAGTAATACTGATCGATGGTACATAGAGGAGTCTGAGAGCGATTCTGGGATACAAAATGTGCTATGCTCCTAGTGTGCTTTCAAACTATACTTCAGTCATTTTTCACGAACATAATTTTTATTACTTTACATAAAAGAAAAAACTCATGTCAAATATTTATTTATTTATTATTTTTCCCAGCATCACTGCAACCGCAGCGAGTATTGGAGCTGCTGGAATCCCGCAGGCGGGATTGGTTACCATGGTGATGGTTCTCAACGTGGTCGGCCTTCCGGCTGAAGATGTCACTCTTATCTTGGTCGTTGATTGGATATTGTGAGTAATTAATTTTATTCATCGTGTTCAAGGGGTAACACGAATTTGTGCTTCGAGTGCTTTATCAAGAGCATGTTTCAGCCTTATTCAGGAACAAATGTAGCATTCACTAGCTCGAAAAAGTTCTTATTTTTCGATGAACATTTCTGTACCTCAGAACCAGACTAATGTAAGTCCATTTTCGTAACTTTTCAGTAGAGGGCAAAAACAATTGGCAAATACATGCAAAATATGGGATTCGTTCTCTTTTAATGCTGCTAAATAATCGTGAAGGAAATTTTTTTTATGGAATAACGTTCAAATGGGGATGTGGAACAGAATTCTACATACAACGAAGCAATAAAGTGAAAATCACCATTTTTGGACTTAGCGCCTTTCTGGTTCTGAGGGACAGATTTAAACCGGTGTTTCCTAATTTTTTTGAGCTCATCGCCCCCTTCAAGACACTGATCGACACCTATTGCCCCACCCCTTTTTTCCTCGAAAAAACCGCAAGTTGGCGCAAGTGAACATCGAAATCATTAAAAATATAAGAACCTAACTTAAATTTGAAATAAAATGTACGCAATAAAGCAATTATAACCAATCACTTTTAAACTAAAAATATTAATTAATAAACAAAATTCCTTTTTTTTCTTTTACAAAACGAACTGATACGTATTTGAAGGGTAACATTTAACTAAGATCATCGACGGACTTTTAAAAAACAGAAGTACATATTTCAAGAAATTATTTTCTTTTCTACACGGGAATCTGGAGCAATTAAAATCATTGAAACTAAACATTTGAGGAAAAATAAATTGAAAATCTGAAAATTAGTAAAAATGACAATGAACGACAAAATACTTCCTTATTTTCATCAGAAATGCAAGGAAGAAGCTCTTGAACTTTAATTTGTTTCTTTCTTAACTTGTGATTAAGTGTCTGAACTCTGAACAGCCGGTTTCGTACATGTTTACAAATTCGATTTTCGCTACTTTTTTATTACTACCGTTTTCTCTTCTAAATACCCATCTCCCCCTATCGCCCCTTTGAGAAACTAAATAGCCCCTTTGGGCGGGGGATCGCCCCCTGGTTGGGAACTATTGGTTTAAACTTTTAATGGATATTTGATTCAAAATAGACTGTTCTGAGACTAAACATGAAATCAGGTTCTCAAGACCATTTTGCAGTGGCTGAAAAATGATCATTTTTTTTCTTACAGGGACCGATTCCGTACAGTGATTAACGTCATGGGTGATGCCTTCGGATCTGGAATTGTTGACCATCACAGCAAAGCCGACTTGGCTGAATTAACAAACGCTGAAAATGATCTGAGCGTCGAAACAACGACATTGTAATTTATATAAAAATCCATCACTTATGTATTCATGCGTTCATATCACCTGTTAAGTTCACTGCAAAAGGGTACTTGGTACTGTAGACATTCATTCCTGTGCTCGTTGTACGTTCACTGCCGGACGGTTGGCATAATTCTGGACATAAAGCGTTATTCACATTACGGCTAATCCGGCAGTCTGAACAGAATTTTTGCTGCGAAACTGGTTTTCAGAATCCGTTGGCATGACAGCACGCCGAATCATCGGCTTCCGTCATCGTTCTAGAATGCTGGATGTCGTCGGCGACGATAGCAGTCCGATTTTTTGGTAGCGACTTCATTGGCTCTCGCCAGGCGCGCGCAATTTCTAATTATGGGGGAATACCGTTATGTGACTTTCGGACGGAACTAGTGCGAATGCTTGAAATTTTTCATTTCCATCTGTTACGTCCGAAAAACCTCTTCGTTCGGACGGAACGGTCGTAATGTGAATAACCCTTAAGTACCGTCTGCTTACGGTCGTCATGGAATTGGCAAATGGCCAGCTGAGACGAGTCTATCAGAATGAGGGTGAAAACGAAAATTTTGATGTGCGTGTTTCATTTATTTCAATGTGTCTCTGCTTATCTTGGAGGCTAACACACGTCGGAAAAAGCTGGTATTCCTAAAAACTAATAGATGCGTCTGTTTCCACCTGCAAACCGGATGTTCGCCTTCCCATCTCATCAGTGGTCAGTCGGTATAGGAGAGAAAATGTGAAATAGGTTTTAAAACTTCATTTTTAAAGGGATTCTCGAGTAAGAAAAATCATTATTTTCTAAGGTGATTGTGATATTAAATTCATTGCCCATTTCTATGCTTTACGTAAAATGTAGAAATCTACTTGAATTACTAATTTTGAAAAATTAATATTTTATTGTTTTTACTCTTCAAGTTTTTCTTTTATTTTGTATCTTTTTTTGTGTTCAATTTTAATTTCTTATCCCTTAATTACGCTACTTTGAAACAGAATGGTATCCGCACCCCCCCCTTTTTTTTGCACATTTCATTTTCCTACCCAAGAATGTTAATTTACTAAAGAAATTTGAATCTATTCTGTGAATTTTGCACTTTTACATTTCACTGCCTAATGCCATAAAAAACTCCCAGCATACTTTTAAAAGGGTTTACATTTTTTGAACTGCATAAATTCCTGTATTAAATACGTTGCATTTTTTTCTCCAAACAAACCTGTACATATTTTGGTTTTTCATGTTGAATGGTTGTGTATTTTTGTATTTTCAATAAATGCTAATTGTTGAATCCAACTCTCCCTTTCATTAGCTTCTTTCAAATTGTATTAAGAGTTACAATATAAATGATGTCAACCTTTCTTTCAATATTTTGGTCCCCCTCCACATTTGTTGGAAAGTGTAACACTTCATCTTTCTTGTAACCCCCACCCTTTTAACATAAACAAACTGACACAATGTCACGAATCCCCCACCTTTCCAAAAAAAAAAAGTCATATTTTGTGGACTGCCCCTGAGAATACCCCAGTAAAATTGATCAAGATGTCTATTTAAGGACTATCTATAAGAAATTAATACAGCTCGCAGCAAAGAGAGAGAGAGAGAGAGAGATTCATATCAAATTTTCGTTGTTACCATTTTCAAAACTCTTTTTTATATCCTTCACATAAATGCTTTGCATTTTAAATTTATTATGGAGAGCTACACCCTGTGAGCGGTAGGCCCCTAAAACTGTAGTGTTGTTGTGGTCCTAATACTGGGGTGTCCAACCTTTTTAGGGAGCGTGCCACTATCTAGAGAGAAAAAGCATAGCATACCACATTGTATTTTTCCAACAAACTGAAAAATTTCTAAAGTTAAAAATCGATTATTTTTTGGCTGACTATGTAATTCTTCTCCAAATAAAATAGTTTTTTCTCCTAAATCTGAGTAATTAAAATTAAAATTATAATACAGATAAAACAAGTCCGAGCTTAAGAGTAATCGTTGATAAACACTTCTATACGTTCTGGCAGTTGGGTTATGTTTAATAGAAACAAATAACATGAAACATTCTATTCTACAAATTAAACTGTCTGCACTTAATGTGGTTTATGAGTACGCATCTTTTTTACCGAGTTTTTAATTTTAGGATTAATTCTTGAGAATCCCAAGAAGTTTACGTGTTTCAAGTGCTATCAATTAATGTTCAACGGTATTTAGATTGTTATGCATTCATAACAAAAAATATTTGTTTAGAAGCGTATTTTGGACCAAATCTACTACAGCACAAAACGGCTAAAGTGTGTAAATGTGAAAAAAATGTTGTTGATACAAATTTCCAAATTTCTGTACAACGTGGATGACTTTCTGTAAGCATTTATATTTGATTCCGAATGCAAAAGGTCAGTAATTCCGATTTATATTTCAGGATTGTTACAACTAGTGTCTTGCAGAGAAATAAACAAAGAATTTGAAAATATCAGCATTTTTTTATCATCTTGAAAACCAACAAACCTAACACTTAATGAATACTTAAAATAAGTAAAATTTTCTCCATGTATCATAAGAAAATAATTAAATTTAGGTTGCTACTTTCAGTATTAATTTTACATGTTTTATTCTTTTTCTCCAAAGCAGAGAGAAAGAAACTGAAGTTTCATTATAAAAGAATGTAGATGGCCTATACTGGTTTAGGAAACTTTTTTCTGTACAATCTTAAATTTAAGTTACTTAAACGTCGTAGAATAAGAGATGAAATAGCTAAATTCAATTGCTGTTCTTCATTCCTAAGTAGCAAGTCCTCATTGCTTTCCTTCCAGATATTTTTAAAAACACACTCCCTAAAATTCTAAAATCTTATGACTACTTTCCTTTTGGATCGCACATTTCAATGAAGGAGTAACTTGCCTTTCTCCTGAGAAAAGTTTACAAAATATTCAGGGCTCTAAATTCGCAGTTTGTCAATGCAGTAAACTTCTATCGTGACCAACAGAGGACAAGTCTCATTTATTGGCAAGAAGTTTGTGATAGATAATTCAAAGACACTTTTAAAGTTTGTTCCCCAAATAATTTTCAAGTAATGTAACAAAAAAAAATGTAAGGGTTTTCTTTGTGCAACCATACCGAATTTTGTCTAATCTGGTTTCTTAATTTTAGTTACAGAATTAACTTTTTTTTTTTTTTTTTTTAAGTTCACTACCCACCCGCAGCTGAAACTATGGCAGATCAAGAATCCATTCTGCAGCATCGAAAGTTTCATTCGTGTTAAGCATAAATAGGCTTTACAAAGCATTGTCTGTAGTGTCACAGTTTTCGTTGGATGTCCGTACTTTGCAATATAGTAGTTCGGACAATTTGTAAGACAGCCTCCTGACTCTTAATCGTCATAATATCGTTATATTTATTAGCGTAAGGGTTTTAGTTTTCATCAGTATTTTGATCGACATTATTTCCTCAATTTGAATTTTTTTCAAAAAGTCTTCGCGTGCCACTCTTATTGCTCTGCCGTGCCACCTTGTGGCACGCATGCCGCTGGTTGGCGACCCCTGTCCTAATATGAGATGAAAGTAACTTTCTTCCAAACTCAAAGGTCATGCATTTTAAATAGACAGTGAACCTTCAGACAATTTTAAGCCCACACTGCAAGATAAAAAAAATCAGGAAAGTTCCTGGCAAAAAATGGCAACTAATGAGTATTAATATCTGCAAATAGCACATTTTGCAAAAAACCTAAAAATTTCCCGATAAACCTTCCTGAAAAATTCCGAGACCTTCCCTGTTAATGCCAGTCACGTTTCAGCTATAGATCAGGGATTTTCCAAGAAAAATTAAATATATTTATTCTAATAAGCTCGACACTTTTCCTTTTTTCTCAGGAAGGACTCCTAGAGCATTTTGGCAAAAATTGTCGAATGATTGCTAGCAAACTCCGCACAGCATTTTCGGGGCCATGTAGGTTATCAATTGAGCTGAAGGCAAGCACTTTTTTTAGGAAGATGAGCATATCTCCACACTGGTAGCTAAAATATTTTTCACAACAGCGAGTATAATGTATTCATGCAACTTCTTGCAATTCAGAAAACTTTTTGGAAATGTTCTTGTTTTTCACAGGGAACTAATGGAAACTCGAGAACGACACTTAGACAAAATAAATAAATAAATAAAAGAAGTAAATAAATAAATAAATAAATAGATAAATAAATAAAAAAAGTGACATTTTGGAAAATCTGTCTTCCTCTATTTCTTGCCGGAAAGCTTGCTGCCATACCAATGATGGACAGGCGGAGTGCGCCAACAATGCTTGTAAATACCTTCTTAGTAATTTAACCTCTTTTAGGACTCTGACTTGTCTTTAAACTGATTTACTGAGAGCACCTAATTGAAGCAGATGGAATAGTCTGCTGTTAGTGTCTCAATGATAACTCTCTTGGAAGAAAGTCATTGGCAACTTCAGTGCCCATGACATTAAAGAGAAGTAATCTCAGGTGTACTGCTTGAATAGTGTGTGCTTGAAAAGTAAATTAGGGGGCCACGTGGGCCTAGAGGTAGAGTACTCTCCTTGTAAGCAAGTGGTCGCGGGTTCGAATCCCGCCTTGTCCGTGGATGTTATTTCATCCTCTCTGTGCCGTAAATCTATCCTGTGTTTGTAAGGAGGCAAAGCGTTGAAGCTGATGACTCCTGAGAGAGGTGAAAATTAAATTAGAGTTATCCAACGCTTAATGGCACAAATAATGCAGATAGCTTCAAACACGTGTTTCGGGGTTACAAGGAACCCTGAAGCACATGTCTTCAGATATCTGCATTATTTGTACCATTAACCGTTGAATTACTCTAATTTACTAATCTCAGGAGTTTTAACTTGTCGAGTATTACAGACGCCGTCTCCTACTTGAGTACTGTCTAGAAGGTGCTGTATTGAGCTACAGCTGTCTGTAAGGATCCAGATGTCACTGATGCTAGATTTGTAAAGGCTGGCCTTTAACTCTTCATTTAATAGGACTATTTCTTTCCTAAAAACTGAGCAATTATCTGGAATGCGCCAAGAAAGCTTGATAGGATGATTCCCGATAAAAATGCCACTTTCAGAGAGATTCAGTTCATTTTTGCTTTCGTATGCCATCGGTATATATCCAAAAGTGGCATCTCTCAGGGTACTCCTTATTACTTCTAGAGTCATTTTCGTGGATATTCAGTGGTTTTTTGCGTTCTTGTTTGTATAAGACTTTAGTTATGTATGGAAAAAGTCTCTGCCTTTACTTAGCATAGACATAGACTCAGCACCAGATGGGCATTGATTATGATTTTGATTTTTCCGTCCAACTGAACGGACTATTCTTTTTTTACCACTGGGTATTACTCCTTTCATATAGCTATTCCGAAGTTAGGTTTTGCTGTTCATAATTTCTCAATAGAGGAAAGTCTTTGGCGGTAGGTCACTGGAACCCACTGTGACCTATTAAAAAATTTCTTATTCGACGACTTTTGTCTGACAGCGCGGCAAATTTAGAGGCATCATTGCACAAATAATTTTTTTTAAAGAAAAAACATAATGATGCTTAATGCCTTTTCTCATTAGATGCACGTATTTATGCGTATATGCTTGTGTTTAATCAATCGGTAAGCTTTAAGTTTCATTTGGCAAATTAAAAATTTCCGCCCTCGCAAAACTTTAAGTTCGAGGCGCACCTGCTTCTCAATTCATTGCAGTAAATCGTTATTTGAGTTAAATTGTTATTAGAATCCTTACTGTGCATTGAAATTTATTTGATCCGCTCACTGGTATTAAAAAAAATCGATTGGTCCCCTTCAATGACTGCATTGGTTCAAAAGCCTATTACAAGTGCAAAAGTCTCTGATCAGTAACAAACTCTGTAAAGGCACACGTTGCAGCACTAAGACTCACTTGTATTTTTTGTTTTTGTTTTTTTTTTCACCATAGGAAATTTCTTAAAGTAAATACTTTAGATCAGTAGCGGAAGCGTACATGAAAATATGAAACACGTTTTTTATTTAGCAATTATGTCAGTGTACTAGTTTGTTTATTTCAATATTTGTTTGCACATATCACAACACCGTTTCTGTAAACGATTTCAGCTGTATAAGAAATTTAAATACAAATTCAAATTAATTTTTTCGCAATCCAGATAGAAACTTTTCAAGATGAAGATGAAAAGAACCTCTCGAGTAGTAACAAAAATATACACAGATGGTTTAACTTCTACTCAAAATGTGTAATAATTTTCTCAAACATCCCCTAGCTGCTGGCATCACGTCATAGGATACAGTTGTTGCTGCATAGCATTGAATAAGAGCGCTCCTGCTAAAATGACACGTAGAGATCAATAGAAAAATCTATTGATATCGGTAGAATTCTATTGATATGAATTGATTTCTATAGATGTCTCTATTGGTACCGATAGAAGCTATTGATACCTGTAGCCTATTGATCATAACCTCAATGGATATCCATAGAAGACGTATAGACATTAATAGAAATTTGATCAGTAGGAAAGCATTTCAATGGATATCAATAGAAGCTTTATAGATATCGATAGAAATCTGGTCAGTAGGATACTGATCCCAATGGATATCACTTAAAGCTTTAATTGACATCAATAGAAATCCGATAGGTTATACTAATTTCAATTGATATCTGTAGAAATGAAATCATTAAGTTTAAACTTAGATAGTAAGTCTCGGTAAAATTAGTGAGCTAGGAAAGTTATTAATAATAATAACAAAAAAAGCAGATGATTTTTAACTTTGTAAATAAAGATAACTATAATTTTAAAATAATACACTTCGACTGAAATTTTAACTGATAAAATTTCTGACTTTTTAAAATCTGATTCATAGATTATGCTAGCCATTTTTTTTTCCTTTATGTTTGAAAAAAATCAATAGTTTTCTTTCAAATCATCACAGACATATGGTTCAACCATTCATTTCAAAGATATTTTTTAAAAAAGATAATTAAAGAAAAACACGTTTTTATTCTTTAAACTGGATACAAAAAAAATTGGCCTCTTCATGTGTAAATTGTACATTGTGTGCATAGTGAAAAATGGAGTATTTGAAGTTTCATAAATAAGTTTGTCTTTAATCTAAGAATCATTATTTTGAGGGTCTTTTCCATACATTTCCAAGTGATGCATAATGAGTCTCGATGCATATCCATTAAAATTTGAGAACCATTAATGCCTGACATTTTTTTTTCCAAAAAAATTTTGTATACTGGTTACAAACAGTGGTTAATGGACAGGAAAAATAATTAAAAAAATATCATGCCAAAAATAATTTTTTTATTGAGGAAGGAAAAATCGTCCCTTAAAAATTACGATAGACCCTGGAGGGTACATACTTTTTTTACTAAATTTTTTTTCTGCCCACGATACAATATTTAAAAAGACATTTTATGAGAAGAAATAAAATCAGCAAGAAACATAAACTGAGAAGCTGGAAATAACTTTGAATTAACTTGAGATTGTGAACGATGTCATTTTTGATAAAGGTCATATTAAAGTTGCTACAGAACACACTTTACAATGATTATGTGCTGCAATCTGTTAATAACGAATTGACACAATACCGAGGTACTAATTGAACACTATTATTTGGTCGAAATGTTCATTTGGGGGAAATTCAGACCCTTTTTTGGACCGTCCCTAAAAAGGGACGCTAGGCATTAATGGGTTAATGTAGTGTTATGCCCCGATGAGTACAAAATCTTTATACTGTGGCTAATTAATGCTATTACGTATAAACAGATAAATTCACTTTATCTACCAGTTTGTTGGCTATCTTAGCTACATTAAGAAGCTTTTTACCTCCGGTTTGATCATTGGTTATTCCTAACAGTGGAGTCTCCAATAAGGGCAAAACTACAATCTTAGAATACTATGATCGAGTTGTGGGTGCATTTGCTTCATCATATATCACTTTTGTTCTGCTGAGTATTTTGCACACCACTTGTGCAATGACACACCACCTTGTTTGAGTAGTTCTATTCCTAGTAAAAATATCCCATAGAGATCAATAGAAATAATTTGTATGGGGGAAATGGATTACGGATATCAATACTGATAAATCAGTAGAGACCTATTGATATCAGTAACGAACAGAACAAGATCCATAGCATCTTTCAGTGATATCAATGGAACAAAACCGTAGGATCTATAAATATCAATAAAGATCCATAGCATCATAGAATTAAAAAAAAAAACATGTACGGGAAATGGCCAACGGATATCAATAAGCTAAATCAGTAGAGGTATAGGGTCTAGTGATATCAGTAGAACAAGCGTAGAATCTATGAATATCAATAGAGATCCATAGCATCTTGTTCAACTGATATCAGTAGACCTCTACTGATTTAGTTCTATTGATATCCGTTGGCCATTTCCACGTACAATTTTTTTTATTGATCTCTACGTGTCATTTTTAACAGGGAGGTCGTCGAGCGATGGGATAAAAGTTTCGAAGAATATCCTAGCTCTTAGTTTCAGCCAATTTTAAAACTCTTCCTTCGCAGCGCAGTTTTTTCATCCAGACCAGGAGCCGAACAAACCCTGACCCAATCCCCAGAAAAGTATTGATTTGGAATGGGAATCTGGAATAATTGTAGACCATAACGGATTAACTACGCACGTGCTCGAGTTACCGCATTCGCGTGCACTGAAACTGATGGTTTAGCACATTGAAAAATACATCAAAAGGCTGGCAAATCTTCTAAAACAAATAAAATAAAATAAAATGACACAAGAAAACGGAAGAAAGTTCTTAAAAACCCTATTTCAACTCAAATAATTCCCCCATTCCGCCATTTCTAGCGAAAACTTTTCCCACAAAACTCCTGTAAATAAAATTAGCGAAAAAACAAGAGCCAGCAATAGGATGCAAAAAGATTTTTGTCTGGAAAATTTAAAAAATCAAGAAGTGAATGATTTGTCGACTGCAACCAGGGCCGGATTAAAGTCTATTTACGCCCTAGGCCAAACTTAGAAACTACGCCCCACCTCACATATCCGAACCCTATCAAAATCGAATCTCCCCTCCCCCCTCCCCCCTCCCCGCTCCATTTGAATAACTGATTTATGATTTTTTTTTTTCTTTCCCCCCTTTTTTCGTATTCCTCTTTC
>JAXGGA010007370.1:0-35000 GCA_038373865.1 Uloborus plumipes
TTACTAGTGGTAAAAATATATATCAGACAGTTCATCCGCCTTTTTATTAATTAGTACTAGTTAGTTTTATGTATATTAGTTTTTCATATCAGTCATTTTTTTTCCCCTAAGATAGTGAATAATTTCAGTTGGGTTGAAATTTTCAGTCGGAAAGTATTGTGTATTGGCATTAATGGGGGCAGTATTTGAAGAAGTAAAAAAACATTTTCACTGTTTTCTGAATACTTTGGATGAAGATGAATCTACTGCTATCACACTTCACCTTCCACTTATCAAAGTCATCAATGGACGAAGATTAATATATAAGCATTGTAGCATATCGAGACGAATTTATAACACTGCTATGAAATGCATCCGGTAAAATAATTTAACGCTTTAAAAGTTACTTTAAAAAAACATGCTAACCATGTACGGCATAATCCCATATAAATATAAACAAAGAATATATGTGTGTGTGTGTACCTTATACAAATCCACAGCTTACGTCTGGATCTGGACGAAATTCGGCAGGGAAATACTTGGGCCACTCGGGAAGGATCATAAGGGTGGTTTTTTGAGCGCGGGAAAAAAAATACCGATCCGTTCGAATTTTAGACTTAAAGGACTTCAAAATGGCTCTATCTAGCGAAATACTTATCGGATCTTCTCGATCTTGGTCTCATTCGAAAGAACGCAAAAAAATACCTGTAGGAAAGTTTTCCTTCCAAAGATTTTAAAAACCACTAAGGCGATATCGGCAACCCTGAAAAAAAGATATTGGGCTTTTTTTTTTTTAGGCTTTTCCTGTAAACGGACGGATTTAAAAAAATTTTGGCAATTGATTAATTTTTCGTACTGCGTTGTAGCAAACTGTTGACTTCAATTTAATCGGGACTTTTAGACAGAAGCGTCACTTGACATTTTTCCTCAAGATAGATCCCGTGCAGAGCCGGGCGAAGTAGCTAGTAACATATAAAGAACAATACTTTGAAGGCTTATTGATACGTTTGCTTCCAATGAAGCTGGAAAAAAAATCTTGAAATGTTTAGTACAAAAACAATTTTTAGAAAGGAGTTGTGGATTTTTGTTGCAATATTTTCGATCCTTAGTAGCTCATCTTCAGGGTGGCCACAGACCTGGAAAACAGGGAAAACCTGGAATTATCAGGGATTTTGAAAATTCTGGAAAAATCAGGGAATAATCAGGGAATTTGGGAACAAATCAGGGAAAATTAAATCAGAACTTCAGTCCATAATTTTTCAGCTCTAAAGTGTTAAAAACGATTACACTGATAATCTAAGGACATCTCAGACGCTTACTAAAAAATTCTCCAAAACCGTCGTGAATTGTTTGTAAAAAAAGACGTAAAAAGGTAATTGCAGGGTTTTTTTTTTTTAATATGGAGAGTTAAAGGGGATGGGAGGTTTGGGATTTCTTCCTTGGAATATTTTGAAAAATGCTGAAACCTGAAAAATTCAGGCTGTTATGTAAAGTGATGGGGGGGAAGTGGCTTTGTTTTTGGTAAAATTACAAAACTGCAGTCTTAAAAATGCAAAATTTAAGCAATCGTTGTTGAACTTAAGAAAAAGGTTTCGACTGTTGTAATCCAAATGAAAAAAAAATAACTCTGCAGCATAATTTTTATCTACTTTTGAAAAACTTAAAAAGAAGGGATTCGGAGACTTTCTGCCTAGCAATGTTTGAAACTAAAAATGGAGGGGGAGAGGGGGGTGTAAGACTTTTAGTAGTTGGTGATCTAAATGTATAGAAGGCAAGGGGGTGCTTGAGAAAGAAAGAAAGTCTTACAAATGGAAATTTAGATCACCTTTCGTGAACTTATAGGAAGGAGTTCAAGGTACTTTCTTTAAGTTTTGTGTGTTGCTGAAGTATTAAGAACTCTGTTTCAGGCTACCTTTGTGTGAATTAAAGAGAGTGGAGGATCTCTCTAGGAAATTTTCAAAACTGAAATCTTAAATCTTTTGTGTGGTGTCTTAGGCAATGTCTAAGTAAAGAAGGAGAGGCTTTTTGTTGGAAAAATTCAAAACTGGAGTTTTAAAGATGCAACTATAGGCCACCTTTCATGAGCATTTTCATGAGGTTCTGGGCTTGTACTGGAAGTTTTTGAAGCTGGATCTGCTCGAACTTCCCAGTGAGCTATCTTTCAGTGACTTAAAAGAGAGGGTATTCGTTTGATACCTTCTGATTTTTTTTTTTTTAAATTTTAATTTCAGTTGCAGTCTTAAAATTTTAACGTTGTCTTTGGGGCTTTAAAGATAGGGGTTTTGCATTTCCTAGAAAAAATTCCGAAACCAAAACGTTAAAAACCCAAATTTAAGCCATCTTCTGATGAATTTAGGAGTCTGGTTTAGAAAAATATCTGAACTGGAGGCTTTAAAATGCTGATTTGGGAGATCTTTAGTGATAGTAGGAGATTTCAGGCATTCTCCCCCTGAATGTGTTTCAAAATTGATGATTTAAAAGCCTAATTTTAAGTTGCAATCTTTTGTAAAGTTAGGTGTTGGAGTAATGAACCATTGAAAAACTTTCAATGCTCAAATATGTAAAAAAAAACATGTTATTGTTTTCTTTCAGTAATTTAAGGAGGGAGGATTTGGAACCCCTCTGCAGAAAATAATTTGACTTAAAATTGAAGGCTTAAATATTTTACGGATTGTTTGGTGAAGAAATAGTATGACTGATACAAATTTGCCACCTTTGTGAACTTACGGTGAAAGGGTTGGGCCTTTTCTTTTGAAAAGTTTTCATAGCCGACATATTAAAAACTTTTATAAGCCATCTCTAGATGTCTTAAGGTTATGGAGATTTTGTGCAGTCTTGAAAGTTGAATTCTATCTCTTGTGAAGTTAGAGGGAAGAGTAGCACTGAAAGATGTTCCTCAAAAGCTTTTAGGCTCTCTTTAGAGATGTTGGAAGTTTAGTAAACTGATTTTAAATTTGAAAAACATTTCGTGTGTTGATGGCGTTTTTTAGTATTTCAAATAAAACAAACCAACTATGTAACTTCATTTTTATCAACAAATTAAGTCTCAAATGCATTTCTTGTAATTGTTGTTAATTTTAGAAAAAATAATAATTAATGCCTGGCGTAGTTTAAATTGCCAGAAATATCCAGGTATCCATTAAGAGAAGAAATGGAGCTTCAAGAGGATGAAAAATGCGTTGTACGAGAAATCAGGGAAAATTTTAGTTAGACAGGGAGAAATCAGGGAAAAAGATTTTGTTCTTCCTGTGGCCACCCTGATCTTGCACTTCAAAAGGAGGAATTTTAATAGCTTCCTTGAAAGTACCTTTGGTGCGTAAAACGTTTGCCAGATTGAGAACTAAATAAGATAGGAATCGCGCTATGGATTTTAAGTTGTTAGCCAGTAAATTAGACAAATTTCAAAAGTCTTAGTCAAAGAATTTTATTTTTTTCTCAATACAATACATATATTTTTTTCTCCAGGTGGAAATTTGAGAATTTTTCATTCGCCTACGCTTTAGTTAAATCATATTTTTTTTTTTTTTTTTTTTTTTTTTTTTTTTTTTTTTTTTTTTTTTTGCCAAATTTTTGATTTTATCGCATTTGGCGAGTTGGCATGCTGAGCACGTTCGCCGATATTTTTATCATTAATTTTGCTGTGTAATCGAGCAAGTGCGCCTCAATTTCAGAATTTTTTTCTTCCCATGTGTGCTTAGCTATTGGATTGTTCTCTCCCCCCCCCCCCCCTTCTTCCTCTCAAAGCGAAAAAATAGTTCAATGCCTGTTCTAAAAGAGCTTTTATCGGTCTTTACCGGAAGAAAAAACAAAACGCAAATCCCCGATCAAAACGCGCCGATAACACCCGAAAGGTCAAAGATCGGACTTAATCTGATCTGTTGGACTCGAGTTATCAGCACTCGATCTGCGTAGAAATGCCACAAAAGCGAGCGAACGTGTCTCGTGTCGTTAAAGCACGCCGATGTTCCTCCCATTATCACACAAAATGCGTCATTTGAGGAACGTTGCGTCACATTTCAAGGTCGAAATTAGTGTGTTTCTGAAAAACAGAACCAATTTAATAGATTTTGTTGGTGAAATTGTTCACGATATTAAGTGCACACTCATGTATTTACTTAGCAAAAAGAACGTTAAAATTAACAACTAGAGAAGATGACATTTTGTTAAAAGGCTCTAAACAAGGATTTTTGTAAATATTTATGCTCATGTTGGTGAAATGTTTCAAACATGAAACTAGCTTTATACTCACAAGGTTTTTGTTTTTTCAACCAACGACGAACTGCTATTTATATTGATTTTGGACCGAATTAGACGTTGTGGTTCGTTTTACAGATTGAACTCAGCTTGATCTATCTCCATGGACATCCACCTTCCCCTGCTCCTTCAGGTGTGCAGGTCCTCGGACTCCACCCCTCTTTGCGTCCATATCCTACACAAACTCCTGCGCATGCACAGGCACACACGCTGCTTATACACACGCACGCGCACACACACACCTTTCGTAATTCGTGATTGCGAAAAACACAATGAGTTCAAGTTGTTAAAATTCAAATTATTATTATTATTATTACTGGGAATTAATGCATAAGAAATGAAACCAAGATAAGTTTCCTTTCAGTTAACTTTCTTGCAATGTCACAGGGCATAATCTGCATCAGCAGCTGAGCTATTTCACTTCTTTTCAATTTTATCCAAATGTTTAACATTTTTGACGAAATTCAGGCGCAACAAGTTTTGGCCACTATAGAGCTCCTTCTCTTCTTGTACAAAGTAAGCCTTGAATGTTCAACTTCTCTTTAAAAAGTATGATGAAACTAAATGAAAAAAAATGAATTTGAATTTTGACATCTCGAATTCAAATTATGATTGTCGATATGACGAATTGCGGTGGGTGGAAAGGCGTGTATGCGTTGCCATCTGTGTGTATGTGTGCTCCTTCGTTTCCATGTCCTGCATGGTGGTGCAGGAGAGAACTGCTGCTTTGGGACGCGAAGAGTTGGCAGACTGCCAATCTGAAAGAGGGACTACATGACGTTTGAGGTCCAAAAAGAAAACATACCAATTAGTCATTACCGAAAAAAAATACATAGAAACAATCGGCAGGGTCGGAGAAGTCCCGTACAGCCAATACCGCCAAGTTAACTTTTCGATACTGTTTCATTTTTGTAAATTTTAGCAAATAGATAAAAGTTAATAAATCATCATAGAAAACAGAAACCTGAAATGTCGGAAGTTAATGCTTTAAAACACATTGTCTCCACTCCCCTGTTTTTTTTTTTTTTTTTTTTTAATCTTTTTATTCATTTATAAATACATTTCAAATCATTTTCACGAATCCGACCCAAAATAAAAATGTTAAAAATAATAAAAACTAGACCGTAGTTCGAAAAAACATGCAGAAAAATGAATAAATATAGAACACATATAATACATATTAGAAAATTATATGCTCATGTACATTTCTTTTTTTGGGGGGTGGGGTCCAAAAATTGGTAGGTTTTTATGTGGGGCTCATGGGCAATGGGCACCCGAACTTAGAAAACATCCTTTCTACACTGTCTACTTCATCATACCTTGGAACAACGTTTCTCAATTTTTCTTACTGAATTAAAGAAACCTACTACTCTCGGACAGTTGGAAACTCGTAAAATATTTTTTCGGACCGATTGTTTTCCCGTTTTAAATATTTTTGCTAAGAAAAAAAACCTTCCGATTGGGGACCGTTAAAAACTTGTAAAATAATTTTGAGGGCTTCTGTTTTTTTTTTTTTTTTTTTTTTTCCCCAGATAAACAATGCAAATGAACGAAACTTTGCATGGTGTCATTGAACTGTCACAAAAAAAATTAAATTTAAAGATAAGCATTTACAGCTATAATACAAAAGTAAATAAACATTTGTGGAAAATCATAGAATGTAACGAAATTGTCACAATTTTTTTTAAATGTCTTGTCGTACATTATCAGTTTTTTTTTTTTTTTTCTTTTTCTAAAATTTATGATTTTTTTTCTTTTTCTAGTATTTGATTTTTTTTTTCTTTTTCGTATTTATGTACTTGTTTATTTATTTATTTTTCAAGTGAGAAATTGTTTTCAAGCAGGGACGTCATTTCAAGTTTTCCCAGGGGGGAGGGGCAAAGCGTCTAAACACAATGCAATTTCATCAAAAACCACGCCCACTTATATGTAAATACATTGATTTCTCAAAGCCAGGGGGAGGCAATGGACCCCCCCCCTGACCCCCCGAAATAACGGGCTGTTCTCAAGGTGGACGATCTGAAATCTGAGGACCGGTCCTATTTTCCTGCAAACCGGTGCCGGACCACCGAATGAGAATCGCAGCCTTAAAACAACCACCACGTACCACGCTTTGCTTGTAGTATATTATACTATTTTTCTTTCTTTTTTTATTAAGTACCTTGACATGTAAAAGAAATTCCTTTTTTGTTTTTGCTTTTCAAATATTACGTTTTAAAAGTTGTAATCTTGCTCATCTAGCTAGTGATGTTCCTAAATTTAAGTAGCCGTCTTGTAATGGAAACTTATTTTTAAAGCATCGACGTCACTTTGATATTCATGCACGGTAATAAAAGTCAAATATTTTCGGAGATTTTATTTCTGAATGGGAAATGAGGCTATTTAAATAAGTAGATGATATTTATGGAATTAATGACGTGCTTAAATTGTTGCGTCCAACTGTATACATAAAGCTCAAATGTATCATTAATGAAAGATAACTCTTACTGTAAAACAAATAAAAAAATTTCATTAATTTTGTTATGAGTTCACTTAATCGAGAATGATATGAAATTAAGTAATTTACTTCGTAAAAGGATTTCGAAACTTACAATCCTTTTATTAAGGTCAAAAATGATTATTGTGATTAGCAGTACAGAAGTTACCAGAATACAAGTAGAACGAAAATGTACTTTTATGAAAAAAAAAATAATAATAATGAACGATAATTTGCGAAATGAGTGGTAATTGATCTTTCCAAATTGCAGCTTTTTTATTAATAATGCCAGTCTTTTTTGTTTTTTAGCAAAGACAAATCATTGTATGTTTTCTTTCTGGACCTGAAACCTCGTGCAGTTCCTCTTTCAGACCGGCACTCTGCCAACGTCTTCTCCACCTCCAAGTGTGCTCCATCAACCCGGGAATCTCCGCCCGCCGTGCAGGAGGCACATGCAGCACATGGTTGCGCAGCGAGACCGAGTCTGCAACAATCCCGCTGCACCACCATAACAGGTCAAGGAACACACATGCACACAAAGTGTGCTCACAATCGAAGTTTTAATATGCATGAAAATAAAATCCATGCTTGACTAGCTTTGTTATTACTATCGAAAAAACAGCCTCACTTGTTTTTGAGATCTTTGATGTTGATGACGTTTCTTTAACTGCATTACTTGAATTCAGCTCTGTAGAAAGTTTTTCTATGATTTGGTTGCCCAGGCTTCTCTTTTTGGAGAAAATAAGCCACTTTTGCTTAACTCCCTAACAACATTTCCTAAAGGAAGTTCATCGAACAAAAGCTGTGCTCTTAATTTTGTTTCTTTAACTTAATTTAGTTTTTTTGCACTATAAGTTTATATATTCGTATATCAAAAGAATGACAAAGTAATACATTACTTGTTTTAAATTAGTACATACATATGACAACAAAACATGAGTTAGTAGTAAAAAATATAATCAGCTCTTTAGTATATGCTAAGTCTAACTTTATGCAAAAATGATCCATTTTACCCCACGCATGTTTTAATACCCTAAAAAATTCATTTTTGTTGTTTTTTCTTCAACATTTTAGGAAGTTCTTCCTGAAAATGTGCTCTATGCAGTAGGTTAAAAACTTAATGTGTATTTCCATTTAATTTTCTTGAAATTAAAAGTTTTTACTATGAACACAGTCAAGCTTCTTTTGAGATAAACACTTATTCTCGCCAGTATATGTAACTTTAAAGTAGAAGTTGCACCTTATTTTTCATATAAAATGTTGCCTGGTGTTAATAGTACAGAAAAATAAGAACGCAGAAAGAGAATATTATTTGCACATTTCTAAAAGAATTTTCTAAAAAAATCTGACCCATTCTACCCCACCTGACCCTACAGCATTAATTTCGCTCATTTAACTTTTCAAACACAAAGGTATTGAATAAGACTCGACCGATACATCGGCACTGATGGTTGAAATTTTTTCCATCGGCCATCGGCATCGGCCGCCGATGCTAACTTTTAAAAAACGTCGGCTCATCGGCCTCGAAATCATCGAAATGCCGATGCATTTCCGATGTTAAAAAAAAAATCGAGGGAATTCCATCTTCTCTATTTTTACTTCACAATTAAAAGTACGTTCAGCATGTGGTTTGAAATCAGGCCGCAACGGGACCAAAACACATCTTTGGGTTTCGGAATTTTTCGAATCGGGTAGATACCGAAATTTTCACAACACAACACAGCAGACAGTGGCGGCGATTGGGATTATAAGTGAGGGGGCAAGCATTTTTTGTACGCTGAAGATTTTTTAAATTATCTTAAGTTACTAAGGAGGAGGTAGGGACTTCTGATGTTCTCCAATGTACATATATTGTGTGGAATTGTAGTTTTATCAACGTTTGGGGAACAGGGCTGTGTTTCGAACGTTTTCCTTGAGTTTTTTTGAAAATAATGTCTAGTTAAAAATTTAAGAAAAGGCATGAAGTTTAGAAGTTCATACTGTCTTTGATAATGCAAAGGTAAGAAGGGCTCTTCCAAAAAAAAAAAAAAATCCAAAACTAGTGTCTTAAAAATGCAAATAAAAGCCATCTTTAGCAAACTTAAAACAAAGGGTTCGGGGTTCTCTCCAAGAAATTCTGCTAAGTTAAAGCTCTAAAAAGGATATATCAGACATTTTTTTTTTTTTTTTGTCTTAAGGACTAAACGAAGGGGTTTGGAGATTTTTCACCGTATTTTTTTTCTTTTTAACGAATGAAATCCTAAAAACATACTCTTGGACTTCAGAGTAAGAACTCCAGACTATTTTTCTATTAAATTGGAGTTTTAAAAGCACAATTTTACGCGACATTTACTCTTGTAATAGTAAGAAAAATTGTATTCCTTATTTTTTTTTTTTCATGAAACTGGAGAGTAACGCAAAATTAGGCCATCTCTGAAGTTAAAGGAAGGAAAAAGTGCTTTTGTGAAAGTTATTCTCTCCCAAAAAATTTTCAAATTTGAAGTTTTAAAACTGCAGTTTTAAGCATTCTTTGGTGACGTTAGGGTTCGGGTGATTTCACCTCAAAAGTTTTGAAATTCAAAGATTACGTTTAGGCGATCTTTGATGACGAAAAAAGTGCAGGTGCGTGGGGGGGGGGGGGGGGGGCAGTCGTCCCCTTTTGCCCCTTGCAGGAAATATCGGCCCGTCGGCCATCGGCTGTCTTTTAAAACCATCGCCCAACAATCGACATCGGCCCGTCGGCCAAAGTTTACCATCGGTCGAGCCCTAGTATTTAATTAACTCGAATAGAATGATGCTTCGGAACCATAGTCAAAGCTAACAGAAGACGAATTAAATTCTAAATTTCTCAACAACTTTTATTCAATTCTGCACAATTACATTCCTGACTTTTCTTCCGTAATAAAAAAAAAAGGAAGAAAGTCAAGGTTAGATGATAAGCTGTCACTGACATTTTTTCTGCACATTTTTTTTGACAACCGCCACTAGTATCAGTTCTTATATAAAAGCTAAAATAGTAGACCTTATCGTAATCTTGTTCAGCTGAGTTGAGCTGCGATACCGTCTGACGGCAGCAGACAGATTGGGGCCAAGCTGCAACTATTTCGCACTCTCCTCTTTCCACGTTGCAGTATAAAATTGCTCCAAACGGGGAGGAAAGTGTCGTTTCCCTCTTACCACAAATGCGAGGGAGTAAAGAATCCCCCCCAAAAAAAGAATAGTTGTTCGCGGATATGTGATAAACTTCACTCTGCTTTCCGAGATAAGCATGGAAAAGGAAGTTTTAACTTGTTTTTATTTCTTCTTGGGAATTTTCCATCTTATTTCCTTGCTTTTTTTATTTTTTTGTGGGGGTTTTCATTTCCGTTTTCTTACTTTTTATTTCTTAATTAATGTCTAAGATGATCGCTGTTAATAGTTTGTTGCTCGTAGGACACACAGTACCAGGGCTGCGGAGTTGGAATCGAACTGATATTTTTTTAAAGCTGGATTGAAATTTTAAGATTAGGATTCGGTAATCGTCTTTCCGAGACCGCAGGCATGCGGAGTCAGAGTCAGACTGAATTTAGAGAAAAAGAATCGGAGGATATAAAATAACAGGAGTTGCAGTCGGCCATTTCCCCCTTTGACTTCGCAGTCCTACTTTGTTCTGTGAACTATAAATTCAAAATTGTGGTATCCGCCAGAACTCTAACGAAACGGGAAAATAGTCCAATTCAACATGTTTCTCCAAAAAGAAAAATCTTTCAAACAATTTGTAGAAAAGATTATGACAAAAGACATTAGAGAAGAATAAACATTAAAACGAAAAAATTTATAGCTTGTGACTGAATTTTAAAAATAATGTTTCGTGTATCTAATTTGCGATCTAAAAGTTCCTCTCCTAAGAGTGAAAAAATGTCGTAAGAGACATTTTTTCTTGATATCGACCATCAATTTTGACCAAAAATTTGATTTCATTTTACCATGTCATTAAAAAGTTTAAAGTTCTACCTTTCAAACCATCTATCACACTTGTTTATCCAAAAAAAAAAAAAAAAAAAAACAGACGCATTAGAACTTTTTTTTTCTTTTAAATCAGTTACTGTGTTCATCACATGAATAAAATTTTTAAATGCGTTTTTCTTGAAACATGTTCATGTTCCTTTTTCTCATTATCTATCAAACTTACAGGGCCAATTTTTTTATGACGCTTATTTATATGCGGTTTTCTACATTTTAAACACAAGGATTTGACAGTATGCTGATTTTTTTTTTCTTTTTAATGGAGTTAAAAATTATCAAAACTGCTAATTTAAAAGTGATTTTGTCTAAGATATTAAATATATATTCTTATTTCCACTTAAAGAGAAAAGGACGCTTAAAAGTCCTTAAAACGTGGTATTCTAACTTGTAAAAAAAATTCTTAACCCTATCTCTCCAAAAAGTGGGTGAATTTAACATGGCGGAGATAGGGCTTATCTGGTCCCCTTAAGACCGCCAATTAATCTTGATATCATCTTTGCAGAGAAATATTGATTACTGATAGATGCGTGTTTTACTGTAGTTATTTCAAAGCGACATATATTTCTGTATGAATTTATATTGTACTAGCGGTACCCGCACGGCTTTGCCCGTGGTATAAAATTAAAAGTTCATTTGTAAAATAATTGATATAGCAGAAAAAATGCTCTATTTTAGTTGTAATTCAACTATAATTCCTTCAAAGTATGATATAAAAATCTGGTATGGACCCCACGCTACTTAATTTTACGTGTAAATTTCTTAGTAGATGCCTTAAGTGCTAAAATAGTGCTTGGAGTGAGCAAGATAACAGTTCAAACATTTATATCCCTAGTTTGCCACGAAACAATGCAAAAAAAATGTTTTACAATGATTAATCTCCTAAATATCGCCGATTTTAACATCATTCAGTGGATTTTTCGCAAAATATCGCCAATAGCGCCAAATTGAGTCCAAATAAAAAAAAAAAAAATTTTTTCGCCAACTTGGCGATATGTCGCCAAATTGGCGGCAAATACTTGGCGACCAAAAGCTTGGCGATATATCGCCAAGTGGTCGCGCCAATTCATATCACTTTTGTCTGCATTGAAATGAACACTGATTTACTCCATAAAAGGGGTAAAACACCCCCTTGGGACATTCGAATGCAACCCCAAGGGAGATGCACAAAATAAGCCAAAAGAGAAAATAAGAACAATTTTGTTGCTCACAGAAACCAACAGAAATCTTACCAAAGTTTAAAAGAAGAAGAAAGTTTTCTTTCCTAGCTTAAAAAACAAAACAATACATTTTCCGAAATGAAACACTTTAAAAAGAACGATGCAATATCGCAATTGATACGATATTTAGTTAATCTGTGCTTTAGGTACCCTTTTCTCGCTAAATGGGCGATAGGCGCGCCAAGCGTGGTAACCCTGACTATTTTGCGTAGTTTCTCTCGGAGCTTTCAATTCCGCGAGACACGCAAAAACGCGCCAGTTGGTGACTTTTTGAAAACGCGCCAAGCATTGTCCCAAAGCACATTTTCACCGGGAAAAAGACAGGGTTGCCAGAGAATTGAAACAGAAAAATACTACGCCTCCTCTAAAAAAAATACTACAAAATACTACTGTTTCCAAACGTTGCCAAAATCAATATTGCTGAAATGCGAAATCTATGAAAATGAAAAAAAAAAAAAATCCGCCAAATCTTTTAATTAAGTCATTAGTATATTGGAAACAGGGTTGCCAGAAAAATACTACGCTCCTTATTTGGGCCGAAAAAATACTACCGTAGTATCAAAAATACTACGTCTGGCAACGCTGGAAAAAGAACGAAACAAAAATAAGTATGAACACGTAACCATGGTAACAACATGAAAAGTTGATTTCCGTTGATAAAATAATTCATTTCATCTCTCTTTTCAAACAAATTTTATTCTCGAGCTCAACCATTTTAGAATCGTTTGGCTTGCTTTACTGAAGGTAAGCCTTGAATTCCGGGATTCTAAAAACAATTGTTACAGCTCTCCTGATGATCGTAGAAACTTCGAAAAAACTTCATTTTATGCAGAAAATTTCAAGCTTTCGAATGACATAAGACTTGAAAATGTGTATGAAATATTTCTTCCCTATTTTATCGAATTTCCGCTAAGAATTCGAATAGAAAAAGAACGAAATGGAATTTTCGAAAAATCGCTTCGAGGTGCAAAACTACATGCTACAAACTAATTTTGTGCCAAGTGGCATGAAAATCGACCGAATGGTTTTGACGCTACGCGCGTAACAGACAGACAGAAAGAAAGGAAGAAGAAAGACAGACCCACCTTCAGCTTTATTATTAGTAGAGAAGATAGAGAAGACGAGATAGAGAAGAGATTAATTTTTAAAATTCATTGCATGTACAACTCGAATCAAACAGGCTCATAGGCAAACTGCACTTGCGTGCGTTCACGGTCAATCTCTAAACTGCGAATAACTTACTAACTGAGCTCTTAGTCAAAACTTAATCATATCGTTGCACAGGGGTTTTCAATGTACAAGGAAGATCATTTAAAATTCGCACATTCATGTATTAAAAATAAATGGTCGTTCGCTACGAAAATGTCTTCTCCCAAACAGTTTTCCTCGGTACAGTATTATGCCCTTAAAATGCGTAATTTTACATCAAATTAAAATTCATTTATTTAAAATTGTAATTTTATGTTTGAAAAAATTTAAGGTCAAGTGTCTATAAAATATTTCTTGCTCTGAACTTTCTTTTTCTTTTTTAAATCTCTTTAAAAATAACGTTCTGGAGAGCTAAAATTTTCTAGTTATCCAAAAGACATCTAAATACTAAAATTCTTCTACTCTACATTTAAGATCTGAAACGTCTCTTTTCGTCAGAAAAATGTAGGCCTGTATGTTAGGTAGTAGTAGGGCTATTTGTATGTTAAAAAAAAAAAAGAAGAAGAAGAAGTAAGTATATGCAGTTTATTTTTTCTTTGAATGGTGCATTTTTATTTGTTCCCTCCAGCACGTATTTTTGTCTCTGTATGAACTTAATAATTTGAAATAAAAAGTTTCCATTCACATTTCTCAATAATTTCAGAAGTGCAGAGCTTAACTGCATACATTTTTACAAAGAGCGTTTTTTTAATCATACCTCAGGATTAGTTTTCCTGCCATCAGCGGTTAAGCATTTGCTCCGAGAGCATATTATATTCAGAAGGGACATGAGCCTAGTTGGGCCCATGTCCCCTCAGAATCAGAGGGGACATAATTCAGTTGTTTAAATTTATTAAAATGAATGATGTTACGGGGTTAGATTTTTGCACGAAAAGCAGGACAAGGGGTCCTTGTTTTAAGCTGTTTAAATCTCAGGCTAATCTGGAAATTCGGAAAAATTACTATTTTAGCAGGGTAGTGGGAACTTGGAACATTTTACCGGGAGAGGCTGTAAGGAGCAAGGGAGTAGATAGTTTTAAGAGGGCCATTGATCTTCATTCGGGTCTATATTTTGACTAAGACCAGCCCATTGGGTCCAGAGCCTGTTGCAGTTCGTCGCATTTGTATTTGTATTTCTATTGTCTCCCATTTCTGAACATGAATGCACTGAACAAGGCTTCTCTCGTTACACCCAAACCACTGCATCCGATTCCTATTGCAAAACGCTTCAAATTCTGAAAGCTTGAGAATTCCGCTTGATTCTAAAAAAAACTCATAAAATTAAATGTACTTAAAACCATTTCCTCTTAAAAATGGACTCCAATTCATCATATCATACGTGAAATTATCGTAGGAAGATTTTTCTTGTGGTTTAAAATAAATACGCTTGAAAACTTTTTAACTTCCTGCATTTCTTTCCCTATCAATTCCGGTATTTCTTTCCTTCCTGCAGCATCCTTGATGAACCAATTGTAAATCTCTGTAACCAAGTTTCAGAGCCAATCAACTTCTGTTCTCAAGAAATGTAACCTCTTATTAAAGAAAAAGTTTATCAATAAGTATATTGTTAAAGGCTACTAACGATTAATATTATTATTACCTATTTACATATGAACTATTCTGTAGCCATAAAAATTCTAAAAAGACATAATTGCACATAAATTAAAAAATAAGAAGGTATTCGCTGAAATTAAAGAAATTTAAGGACGAATGATGAAGATGATGGGTAACTTAAATTAATTATTTCGTAAACAGGTAGGGGAATGTGGGGTAAAGTTAAATAGCTGGGCAAAGAACAAAATCAAATTTAAAAAAATGTTCTGAAGAACGCATACTCAGCATCCAAAATATATCTGCATCCAATTTTGTAGCTGGGTGAACATCAAGAAAAGTGCTAATTTAAGTCACAAATGAATTTCCCTAGCACTTCCAAATAAAAACCAAAAATATTTCTATTTTCATACTGTAAACTTCATCGCACATACAATCCATTACAAAATTTTTAGATTTTTCTTTAATTTGTGACAGTAGTCATGTCGACATCGCGTCACATATTCTTATCGCAAAATTAAAAAAAAAAAAAAAAAAAAAAAAAAATCATGTGAGTTGTAAAACATCGCAGCAGAAACATATATTGAAGGAAACAACGTGTTTTATATTCGTCTATGAAGATTAACTCTTGTGTTTCAGATAAAATGAATTTATATCGAAAAAAAATGCAATTTCTGCTCGTCAAATGTTTTCATTACATGACAAGAGTGCAAACCTCCGCGATTATAATTTCAAGACAAAACTGTTTTTGGTACCAATAAATTGTTCTTAGGTGAAGCCCTAATATATCGTGCTTAAGTTTCGATCGAAAGTTTTCATTTCAGTTGCATTGAATTACAGGTAAGATCTGTTCAATCTTGACTTTTCCATTTCTACCAAATGAAGTATCATATCGGCAGCAGAAATTAAGAAACCAAATAAATTAATTTTTCAATCTAATTTTGCTTAATGGAAAAAAAACCTATTGCTATGGACATAATAAGGCGTTTTTTATTTCAAATCTTTAATTAGGGATGTTCAGCTATCATATTGCAGGAAATTTGTCATGTCGCGTCGAAGTAGAAGATATTTGTTACGGAACTGATGTGCGTTACCGATGTTTTTTTCGCAATTCTTTCTTCTTGTAATGAGTTGTTGAGTTGAGTTTTAAAGTACAAATATAATTTTAACGTGCATTGTTTTTCCTGCCAAAATTTCCCAATATTGAAAGCAGTTTATTTTTTTTAATGCTTCAAAAACATAAATTTTTCCGCAAAATTTTTGAATTTTTAAACAAAATTATTGCTATTTCGCACCCTCTTTTCTTTTACATCAATATTCAGACCTTCGTTCGTAACTACTGCACCCAAAAATAAAATTTTGTTTTAAAATGGAAAATTTATTAACAATTTTGTGCAAACCTCCCTACCCCGCCAAACTCTATCTTGAATTAATTTAGTTTTTAAGATTGTTTTAAAATTTTTATTTTATTTTGATTTTTTAACTATTAACCTACTTATCTGTTTGAAAATAACTTTGTCGCATTTATTTAAACTTTAACTAACTTTTAATTAGTCTTATTTTATTGTTCATGAAGCAAAAAAGCGTTCAAGCTGTGAAAATAGCAAAAAATTCTATGTATTAATATTTTCTTTTTAAACATAAAAGGTAGTGAAAGTGTTTACTTTTGTACACTAAGTGTAAAATCTGTAATATTTGTCAGATCGGTAGCATTCTCATCATATCGGTAAGGCTCAAAGACAACCCCCTAAAATGGGGGTAAATATTCACTTTGACTATGCCCCTAATTCAAAAAAAAAAAAATTGTAACCAATGTGTATTTGAAATTCTCTATTAATTTATTTTCTGAGTATCTTTAATAATTAAAAATTTCCATGGTCAAATTTTTACTTTTCCTGAAATTCACCCATCTATGTTTTATGATCTGGACTGTGTTGTCCAACAATCACACAGACTGACATTGTACTTTAATATTAAGGAGATTTCTTTTGAAACTGAAACAAACAATGACTATAATTTCGGAAATTTAGAAAAACAAATTTTCATAACAAATAAATAATTACAAGAGTCTCTTGCATTGTACTTGCTGTTCATGTATTCACTCTTACGAAATATGCAAGGCTAAGAAATGAAATGTCCTGCACGTCTTGTCTTGCAAAATGCAATTTTTATTTATTTATTTTCAATTCGGTGGAAACAAATAATGATGCAAGCAGTCAATTTACGACAGCGGAATCAGAAGAAAAATAGAAAAAAAAAGTACAATGAAGATCATTGAATACCTTTTTTTTCATTTATTACAAGAAACCTAGCGTAAAGCTCAGAAATGTGCAAGAACAACGGTTATTGGTCGGTAAAATTTGGAGACGCCTACTTTTTCTTCAACAGAAACTGGAAACAATCTGCATAAATATAATAACAGTTGTGATTGGCTAATGTAGGAAAATCCAAAGAATTAACGCAACTTTTTTGTTAAGTGAGCGAACAACTCTAATTTATTCACACATTTTTTAGTTTTGTTTTATATTTCATGTTGAATAGATCAATCAAACTGTAGCACTTCTTAAAATTGAATCATTTCATTGTGATATTTCTTTGCATAAAACATTACTTTTTTGAAATTCTTTAATATTTGCCCTTGAAAAAACATCGAGAAAATTGCTGTCTCAAGAAAAGAAAAAAAAAAAATGTTCTTTCAGATCTACACTGTAAAAAATGAATGTTGTTTTTACAGTATAATACAGCAAATTTTTTAGTAATAAACTGTAAAAATTGCTAACTTCACAGTAATAAACTGTAAAATTGCTACTTTTACAGTACTAAACTGTACAGTTGTTAATTTTACAGTAATTAACTGTAAAACTGCTAATTTAACAATTTACTACCCTGCATTTTGCAGTTTTAAAATGGAGCCTCTGCTGCCAGTATTAAACTGTTGTTTTTACTGTATAATACAGCTAAATGTCACGGCAATAGACTAAAATAGCTAGTTTTACAGTTTATTACTGTGCATTATACAGCTTTAAATTAGAACCTAGGCTGGCAGTATTATACTGTAAAAACAACAGCATTTTTTCCAGTGTAAGTCAGTTTGCTTTCGCTAATGTCAACGTTTTCTAACAACATACAGATATCTCCAACGATTGTCCTATTTTGTAACTCTTTTCAAGTTCAGTGCGTGTAACTTTGAGCCTCAATTTCTCTATTTTAAACTGACAAACGCATATTTCTATAGTTTAACTGTATTTCTTAGCATAAAATGGAGTAAACAGTTCTAAACTAATGTATAATTATCCTAGTTATCTGAAATAAAGAAATAATTACAATCAAGATTTATTTTAAACGAATTTTTAGCTTGGTTTTAAGTAGAGATGGCACGAAGTTCAGTTTGACCGAAGCATTGAAGCTTCGGCCGCTGTACATATTAAAGTTTTAGTATTAAATGCATATAATATGATATAAGTCTCAGTATTCTTAGTGTTACGCAGCACTTTTAGCTTACTATCTCATTTTAAAATTAGTTCAACTAATTAAAGTATTTATCTTTATTTTGTACTGGTATAGAATCAGAAAAGCACACTTTTTTTAAAAAATCTAAATAAGTAATATGAAGCATTATTAAGAATATGAAAAGCATGTTCTACAGTTAAGTTGGTGTTTACATTAAAACCAACTGATATGATCAAATATTAAGCCATGGAATAATTTAACTAGAAATTAGCTGTTATTTGCAGGTTATTTTAATTATAATAGATACCTAAACATTTTTTATTTTTAATTTTGAAGTTAAGTTGAATTTGTTAGTTATATGCAGTAGGCATCGACGACAGAGTCCAGTGTTGAAGAAATATTGTGCTAATTAATCAAAGTCTCGAATTAAAAAAGATCGCTCATTATAAGCTATAATTTTCTGAACGTTACCAATTTCATTTCGGTAGCCTTCGGATTAGTGGACCTTCGGATGAAAGAGCTTCCACTATAGTAAAAAAAATTAAGCAGCATAAAGTAAACCGAAATAGTTTAAGGATACCCTGCTTGACTGCATGCGTTTTAAGTTATTAAATACATATTTTTGGAAGTAAAGTATACACTGCAAAAAGTGAACTGTTGTTTTTACAATATGATACTGGCAGCCGAGTTTCTAATTTAAAACTGTAAAATGCACAGTAATAAACTGTAAAACTATCATTTTTACAGTTTCTCACTGTAAAGTTTGAAATGTTACAGTTTATTCCCGTAAAACATAGTTCTCTATTATACTATAAAAACAACAGTATAATACAGCACAGAAGTTCCAGTTTGAAACTAAAATGCACGGTAATAAACTGTAAAATAAGCAATTTTATAGTTTATTACTGTAAAATTAGCAATTTTACAGTTTAGTACTGCAAAGTTAGTAATTTTACAGTTTATTACTGTAAAGTTAGAGATTTTTGCAGTTTATTACTACAAAATTAGCTGTATTGCACTGTAAAAACAACATTTTTTTTACAGTGTATCTTTCCCGTGTAAAGAAGGCAGTTGTACACAAACGACACCAAAATGATTCTCTCGTATTGTTTAGCATTATGATTCAATAAATTCCAACCATGAATAGGAACAGTTTAACTTAGTGCACGTTTTTTCAGCATGAAGACGGTACAAACTTCGGACTACGGATGGGAGCAACAAATTTCATTTCATGCAAATGCTAAATTTTACGGCTGTGTTAAAAGTAAGTGTTTCAAAATGAAAGTCTTCTTCAAATGCATTTTAGGTTTAAAAGCCTTCATAAATCAGCAAATAAATTAGAAATACAAAAATGCAAATTCAGAAAATAAATAAAGTGAACTAAAAGCTGTCCCCTACGTCTTAAAGAACCATGGGACATTTATAGGAGGGAACATTATTAGCTGTAAGGTTGCCAGATATAGTCTTTAATGGGCCACGAAGTTCTGTTTGGCGTGTTTTGGTGAACTAATGATAGCTAAAGTGTAGAAAAATATGAATGCAGTCGGCAAATGGTAGCTTTTGCAGGTGAAAAAAAAAAAAGGAGTTTTTCGACATGCATAGCTTCTTTAGCGCTGGAATTATGATTTGTTACTGAAGTTCATTTTTTTTATAGTTTTAAAATTTATCCGATGACCAACTTTGCTTAGGGTTACTGAATTTGCTTCAAAATTTTCTTTTCTTTGTGGAAGCTTTATACTAAAATCGACAAGAAAATGCACACTGAAATAGTAGTTTACTTTTATTTTTAGTAGCTACACGTAGCGACTGAAAAAAAACTTTTTCAAAAGGTCTGTGTTCATTAGTCTTAGTAATTTTTATCTACTCGAAATAAAAGTCTTTTCGCCTAAAAATAAAAAATGAGGGACTCTCTATACCTACGTCTGCTTGTTAATACATGTTACCAGCACCCAATATGGGGTACCTTTTGGTTTTGTCACCTACAGCTGACATGATTTCGGAAAAATAATAAAATTAAGCGAATATTATACTTCAAGATTATGCAACAAAGATTCTGGAAAAGGTTTGTTTACACAGGATTTTTCCTTTTGTGGAGTTCCACAAAAATAACGCAAGAAAACAAATTTTTGCATTTCACAAATGAACTACATTCACTTTAAACAAATAATATTATTCTTTTCGATTACCGGTGAGGCTATACGAGTCATTGCGATGCATTTTCGACACCAAAACTGCTGTTCACCCTTTGATCATTTGAAGATGATTTTGCGCAATGAACACACACTTTTGTAAATAAAAAATAACTTTTTTTCGCCCATATTGCATGTTTTGCTCGATATTGTGCCTTAACTTTATTGTCTCTAACCTTATTTTCGTTCTTAATCCATTAATTATAGTTGAAATCGAATTGCTATCGAAAAGCACGTACTTAACATAAACACAAATGAAATTATAACTACTAAAGTAATAGTTTTCAAGGTTTAAAATCACTGTGATTACTGTAGCACTGCAAAAAAAAAAAGAGTTGTAAAACAAGCATACATTGTTTCGGGTCACATCAAAAACCATTTTTTTTTCTCAATTAGTTCGGAAATTCGCCGTAGATATCGAATCGAAAACATGTATGAAAAAATAATCTGGAACCCCATTCTAGGAAGTATCGTCACCTTGGGTAACTTAACCAATGTATTAATTACTTGAAAATATACAAATTGCAAAAAAAACTGTATCAACTTAATGATTTTCCTTAACCCATTTGTATGGGCGTGAAATTTTTACTATACCGCGTGTAACGAGAGCTGGCGTCTGAAAGAAATATAAATTTCCCACTCTCCGCACTTTTCCCCTTATGGTTATCATAGTTACGGCGCTATGAACTTTTTCCCACTTAGCTTTTGCAACGATGGTTAAATGCAAACGATTAAAACTGCATTATGCGTAAATGTATGTATGTAAGAAAAATATGCACCGTTTTATATCCTCAAGTTTTTGTCTGCAACGCTGCAAAAAATGAAGTGTTGTTTTCAGTTTTAAACTGGCAGCCGAGGTTCTAATTTAAAACTGCAAAATGCACAGTAATAAACTGTAAAACTAGCAATTTTACAGTTTCTTACTGCAAAGATAGCAATTTTATAGTTTATTGCAGTAAAATTTAGCTGTATTATACTGTACAAACAACAGTATAATACTGGCAGCAGAGGTTCCAGTTTAAAACTGTAAACTGTCCTGTAATAAACTGTAAAATTAGTAGTTTGACAGTTTATTACTTCAAAATTAGCTATTTTTGCAGTCTATTACTATAAAATTAGCTGTTTTTTCTGTGAAAACAGCATTTATTTTTTACAGTGAAGGAGCTAAGCTAATTTTGATGAAGGCTCGTGTTCATGTCAAATAGTTTTCGGTGCATTTTAATGAGAAGAATTCCGGCAATTAGGAATTGCGGGGGGAGCATCCGCGGCGAGTGAAGTTGCTAATGTGATGCGATTGCGCCCGCATTATTCAGCGCGTTGAAGCGCGTCTCTCCCGCAATCCGAGCAAAAATCCTGTCGAATATCTCTCGCCTACTGGAGCGATAAACCTGGCCAGACGGCAACCTCTCTCTGCACAGCTGATTCCCCGGGCAAACTCGGGCGAAACACCCAAATTATGCGGAAGGGGAGAGTGAAAATAAGAAACTAAAAAAAAAAAAAAGAATATGTATGTTCTGAACCTCCTACGGCCTACGCCCGACGACAAAATTTACCATTATCGGGCCGAAGCGCGTGCCTGTTTGCGAAACGACCCGGGGCCCCTCTTTCTCCTGGTAGGGAGGGGAGTTCATGAAACTTCGTTATCCCCCCCCCCTCTCTGCCTCCCATCAGCTGGTCTCCATCCAAATTTCATTGATCGATGTTTCCTGGAATGGTGATGGGGAAGATTCGGGGCCCTATTGTCCGGATGGGAGGGTGAAATATTTTAAAAATGTCCTAAATGGGCCTTTTCTCTTCTCATCAATTTCATTTCGCCTAGTGGATTTCTACGAACGCCTTCCTTGCGTCCTATGCGCAGGAAGAAAATCATGCTGAGTTTTGAAAATAATTGAAGTTCATAAAGGTTTGAAAAGTTTCCATATAGAGCAGCAAGTAAAAAAAATAAGAAAGTTTCGACAACGAGTTTATACTGTTTTTTAAAGTTTACACATAGATCAGAAGTAAAACGTACGACTTTTGACTAAAACTGAAATGTATACTCATTTTAAAAGTTTACACATAGATTAAAAAGTAAAGCATACGAAGTTTTGAAAAAAAATGAAGTTTAGGCACTTTTTGAAAGTTTCCCACCTAAATCAGAAATAAAAATAAAGACTTAAAAAAAAAAAAAAAGAAGTTTATAACTTTTTAAAAAGTTTCCAATCAGATCAGAAAGAAAAACGTAATAGTTTTGAAAAAAAAAATGAAGTTTATATACTATTTAAAATTTTTCATATAGATTTCAAAAAAAAAACGTATTGAATTCAGAAAACAAGATAAGTTTATACACTTTCTATAAGTGTCCAGATAGATCAGAAAGAAAAACAGAGATTTTGGTTCAAAATTAAAGTACACGGGGGAATGTGGGGCGAAGTGAAATAGTTAAGATAACACTAGCTGCCAGGGTAGCTAGATTAGCTTCCTGCGGCATGTTGATGCATAACGTGCCCCTTCTCTAACTTTTACCTCATTCTGAATTTATATTATTTGATAGAATTTAATGTTCATTCGATTTCAAGACATACCACGCACGTGGCCCGGCGTTGCACGGGCACTTCGTGCCATGAAAGTAGTAAGGAAATTTTCAAGAAACTACTCCCCGCCAAGGCGGCTCGCTAACAGGCGCTTCACGCCTTCACTTTTTTCCTGCATCAAAAAAATCATACGAATTATTGAGATGCTACGCGCCTTCAAGATGGTGAGGAGAATTTCAGTAAGTTCAGCTCGCTCAAATTAAAAAAGCAAACATAGGCTGCGTTCAGAGTATTCGCCCGGGCGTTTAAGCCGTGACGTCATAAATAGCTTCCCCGACCGAGCCCGGGAAGTTGTGGTCTGGACAGCACTTGTGCCTTTCGGGAAGAAACAACATGGCGGACACAACAGCAGAGAGAGCAGAGAGTAAAACACGGCGGTCAATACAGGAACAATCCTGCATTTGCTCCTATATTTTGGCCCAAAATGATACCATTCTTAACCTTGGCGACAATTATTGTTCATCTACCGCCATGTTTGAGCGTGGGATCGAAATGACTTATCGAATTTAATGAGAAATATGTTATTTTAAGTGAAGGAATTTACGATGAAATAGGCCTAACAGTAAGTAAAGAATTTCATCGATCTCGCTTATCCGACAGGATTGCTCCTGCAATGAACGATTCTCAAGGAAATATATCATTTCAGATTCATCACAGCAAATAGCGTGCGTATTTTTGACCATTGTGTGTGTTAAGGCCCCTATATATACGAGCCGACGCATCAAGATTAAGTTTCACCACTTTGGATCCAGCGTGTTTGAGTGGTTGTCTTTTCTGGCCAGTAATCGCGTTTTGGTAATTTTTCACTGTGAGCAATTATTAGCGGCACGTGGATTTGGCAAAGCTTAGTAATGTGCCAAAACTTTTTTCCGGTAACCCTACTCCACAACAATGAAAATTGAAAGTAAAAGTTAAGAAATTGGATCCAAAGTGGTGAAACTTAATCTTGATGCGTCGGCCTCTCTATATAGCGGCTCTAGTGTGTGTATTTTCAAGATTTTGTTTTAGTCACTCTTCGTAAATCCTAGCAGACGAAAGAGCAATAAATTTCAGCCAATGAGCATCATCCTTTCCTAAACGCCCAAACACGTGACCTATCTGCCCAGCTAAATTTCCTGGGCTGCTTGTGCTTGAGCCCGGGAAGCTCGGGAGTCTACTCTGGACAGCATTTGGGAAGTTCGGGCTTTCCAAATGGCAGCTCTGAACGCTTTGGGAAGAACCCGGGCTTCCCGGGAAGCTCGGGCGCGTACTCTGAACGCGCCCATAGATACTCAGTTTTTAATATAAGTAGATGGCTCTTCAACAAATGAATGTTTCAAAATATTACCAGTAGCTAGCGATAAAAATTCTACGTAAGTAACCCGCTTATGAGTTTCGTGTTTGATTTAGTTAAGCCTTCATTCCAAATTCTCATTATCATTGTTATCACTGTTTCATAGCAACGACGGTTTGCAAGAATGGATTTCATATTTAATCATTTATTAGGCTTAGGCAGGGATTCAAGTGAAACAGGCAATCGCAAATTACAATCGCGACTGGAAATGAATTACATTAGAACATTTCTTGATAAAAACATCGTGACGTCAGCGTGACGTTTGCCTATGAAAAACGAGCTAGATAAAACGTCACAGCCTACTTGGCGAATAAGAGGAGATCACTGAGTGCTTGTGAGCTCTTATTGGCTCCACCCGTAGTGACGTCATGCCAATTTAAGTTGATGATAATGTAATTCACTTCCAGTAGCCATTGCAATTCGAAGCGATCGCAGTGCTGTTTCACTTGAATCCCTGCCTTAATCGCTTTAAATTTGACTACTTATTAATTGATATCTTCGCTAATTAAAATCGTATAATTATACAGATTGAAACTAATGAAGCCTGAAAAATTACCTATCTATCGGTACCTGGTTCGACTTTCAGTTCAGTGGCGTTCAGGAGAAAGAAGCGTGACATAGAAAGATAGTTAGAAAGAAAGATAGTTAGAAAGATACTCAGTTTTTAATATAAGTAGATGCCTGCTTCAAAATGAACAAATTGGAAATTTGTTCTGAAAATTAGTGTACATAAAGAAGGAATAATGTATTTTGTTATACAACTATCGTTGATATATTATATGTCATTTTTGGCAGTTATTTGCGCCTTCAAAAAAAGGTGGAATTTTTCACATCAAAAAAACATGGGGCAAAGGGAAAAATACAATATTTTTGTAATGAAACATTTTCTATTTGATGAGTTACAGTAATATTGATCAAATGAATGCATAACTAAACGAAAAAATTAATTATTAATGAAAAAATAAACGAATGAATAAATAAATAAATGAATTAATAATTATTTGAGAAAAAAGAATGAGTGAATAAAATAGAGAATGAATAGCGAAATAAATGAATGAATAATTGAGTCAATAAGTAAAAGAATGAATAAATTAATAACTGAAGAAATACGTACGTGGTTTAGTAAATGAATACATAAGTAAACAAAATGAATTATTTCACTTTGCCCCATCCACTTTGCCCCGCGTGCACTTGACAAAGTACATCAAACATTTAAAATAAAAAAAATGCCTAATATAAACTAAATAAAGACTGCTATGGATATCAGTAGTTCTCAATTAATAGGTAAAATGATAATTACAAATATCTTATCATTTTATATTAGCTAGAAATATTTTTGAAAAACCACGAATATTACAATAGTATCAAATTTTAGTATCAAAATTAGTATCAAAAGTATCAAATTTTGAAAATTACTTGTATAATTTTTATCATTGATCTTAGGAGCTACTTGTTTTTTTACAGGAATCAACTATACGTCTAGAAAATTAAAATATTGCTAAACAGTATGGCACTGCAAACTGGAAATAGTTCACTATTTCATTTTGCCCCTCTATTTCACTTTGCCCCACATTCCCCAACTCTATTTAAAAGTTTACAAATAGATCAGAAAGTAAAACATTGAGAGTTTTGAGATCAATTGAACTGTATAATACTTTTAACCACACATATACCTGACAGGAACATGCAGAGTGATGTGAAAAACGATTGTAGTGGATACACTCTTCTCAAGTTTCCACCTAGATCAGAAAGTAAAACATAGAGAGGTTTGAGTACAATTGAAGTTTATAAATTTTCTATAAGTTGCCTTATAGGATAGAAAAAAAACATAAAGTGCTTTAAAAAATTGAAGTTTATCTTTTTAAAAAGTTTACACATAGATCAGATAGTAAACCGCAAGATTTTTGAAAAACAATTGAAGTTTATAAATCTTTTGAAAGTTTCCACATATATTTGAAAGAAAACGTACAGGGTTTTGAAAATAGTTAAGTTTATCCACTTTTTCAAAGTTTCCATATATAGATCAGAAAGAAAACCATAGAGAGTACTTGGAAAAAAAATTGACTACTTTTAAAAATTTACATATACATCAGAAAGTAAAACGTTAGAGCTTTCAAAAAGGTTGAAATTTAAACTCATTTCAAAAGTTAACTATAGCAGAAAGTAAAATATAGCAAATTTTGAAAACAATTCAAGTTCAGGCACTTTTTTTAATTGTCATTTAAATGGAAAAGTAAAACAAAAAGTTTTGAAAAAAAAGGAAGTTTATCAACTTTTTAAAAGTACTCACATACATTAGAAGGAGAAATGTGAGGAGTTTTGAAAATAATTAAAGTTTATACACTTTTAAAAACTTTTCATACAGATCAGAAAAAAAAACATATTGAATTTTGAACACACAAATTTGTACACTTTTTATAAGTTTCCATATTGGTCAGAAAGAAAAACATAAAGAGTTTTGACCAAAATTATAGTTGATACTCTTTATAAAAGTTTACACACATATGAGAAAGTAAAACATAGAGTTTTGAAAACAATTGAAGTTTCTAAACTTTTTAAAATTTTCCACATAGCTCATAAAGAAAACCATACAGAGTGTTTAAAAAAATAGTTTATAGACTTTTTAAAAGTATACGCATAGATCAGAACGTAAAACATAGAGAGTTTTGAAAGCAATTGATTTTTATAAACTTTTTATAAGTTTCCACATAGCTCAGAAAGAAAACCATACACAGTTTCATTCTTGAAATGAAGATATCTTTTTAAAAAGTTATACAGAAAAAAGTTAAAAGCTTAGAAAGTAAAACACAAGAGTTGCGAAAAAATGAAGTTTATACACTTTTTAAAAGTGTCCACGTGTATCAAAAATAAAACGTAAGAGAGTTTTTAAAATAGTTGAAGTTTGAACACTTTTTTAAAATTTTCCACATGGGTCAGAAAGAAAAACATTGAAAGAACTTTAAAAGAAAAAAAAATGAAGTTTATGCTCCTTTAAAAAGCTTCTGCATAGATTAGAAAGAAAAACGTAAAGAGATTTGAAAGCAATAGAATCTTATACACTTTTTAAAAGTTTCCATAGGTCTGAAAGAAAAAGAAAAAAATTTGAAAAAAAAAATGTAAGGGAATAAACTTTTACAAAGTTTCTACATAGATGAGAAAGAAAAGCATTGAGAGTTTTTGAAAAAATTGACCAAGTTTATACACTCTTTTGAAGTTTCTACTTAGATCTAAAATAAAAACAAAGTGTTTAGAAAAAAAAAACGATTCTCATAACACTTTTTATAAGTTCCCATATAGATTAGAAAAAAAGGAAACAGTGAGTTCTGAAAACAATTGGTTTTTAAACCCCTTTTAAAAGGAAGAAAAACACAGTGAGTTTTGAGAAAAATTGAAGTTCATGAACTTAATATAAGTTTCCACTATACATCAGAAAGAAGAACAAAGAGTTTTGTAATAAAAGTAAAGTTTATCGATGTTTCTAAACTTTTTAAAAGTTATCTGTCACACATAGATGAGTAAAACAGCATTGATAGTTTCGGTAAAAATTGAAGTTGATAAACTTTTAAAAAGTTTCCACATATATCAGAAAGAAAACATAGAGAGTTTTGGAAATAATTGAAGTTTATAAACTTCTTAATAGTTTCCACATTGAAAACACAGAAAGAGCTTTGAAAAAACTGCACTTTTTAAAAGTTACCACGTATCAGAAAGGAAAACATCGAGAGTTTTGAAAAGAAATTGAAATTTAAAATTTTTAAAGAAGTTTTCACAAAAAAACCAACAAATTCAATTTTTCAGTAGTTGCCATTGGCCAGAAACAAGTTTAGTTTAGTACCTACATTGTTATCGTTTGTCGCTACTTAATTCAGGACTTTATTTTAAAATAAACACCGTAACATTATGAGACCTAACTGCAATATCATAAGTATTAAGATTTGTTTTAAAAAAACTGAATAAGAAATTGGGAAATGGAACAAGGGAAAATTGAATTAAATAATAATTAATGTGGCAGATAGATCATTAGAAACTTTCCATTCGAGGACTTTATTTAATCGCCTAAGTAATATGATAAAAGTATCTAAATATGAGTTAATCAGAAAGCAAATAATAATAATAATAATAATAATATATATATATATATATATACATACAGAGTTAGAGCCGTTTTTGGTATTACCACATTAGCATTGTAATGCATAATGCAAGAAAATAAGAAAATTAACATTCATGGATTTGATTGAATTTTTCCTTTTATATTCATTAAGGAAAATTAATTTTATCGTAAGTTTAAAATGATACGTGTAGTAAAAATTAAGTTTATACACTCGCGTTTAGCAGGCCGAATGGGACAGAATTAGTTATTTTCATTGATTTAATCAGTTATTAAATCAATGTTATAAAATAAAAAGTCACACGGTATAATCCATACTTAATCATTTAACTTTAGAATCTAAGGACATAATGTTAAATTAATATACTATATTATCTACTCCAACTTAATTTAACCTGAGAATCATTGGAAGAAAAGAAATAATTGGAAATTAGTTAATTAAAAGTTAAATAACTGAATAAAAAAAATTGATAATTGACAATTTTGAATGCAAATGAAATTGACAATTTCCGAATGCAATTATATATTGTCAAATAAATGAACTGCAATACACTACTCTAATTCAATTTCCCCATAAATCATTGAAATAAGTTAAACATACGGAAACTAGTTAACTGAAAATTAAATTAAAAATTTCCTAAAAATCATTTGATTTTATAATATAAGAGTACGATGTCAAAATAATGAATTTTAGTTTTCTTCTCTAGTTTAATTTAACATAAGAATGAATGAAGAAGGTTATTATATAAATGGTAAATTGTTAATTGAAAAACTACATAATTAAATGAAAATAGCAAAGGTTAACTAAATTATTCAACTTTAGAAGGAAAACATATTAAATTAATGTCTGATAATACACTATTTTAATTTAACCTACTCTTCATAGAAAAACAAAATTTCGTTAATTGTTAATTAATAGAAAAAAATGCTACACCGAATTCCATCACAATTCTGGGAATTTCAACACACTTTCATAACAGTATTTTAACCAAAAGCTGAAATCAATTGCATCAGCCAATTGTTTTCCTCTTTTTCAAGAAAAATGGTAGTTCCGTCTTTTTTTACGAAATCAAGCAATCAGAGAGAGGAGAACTTTTCTCTCATTATTTATTCAATTATCACCAGAGAAAACTTAATTATAATTTCAAGGTTTGCGCAGATGAATGAGAAAAATGTATCCAATCATAAGCGCGTTATACACCATTTTGCAATTTAATTCATTGGGCAAATTCATAACTTAATCAACAAACAATAAAGAAAGATTTTGAAATGTGGAAATGCTAATAGATCTGAACTATTCTCTCAAAATTAATCAATTGTATCATTTCTTTCGTTTTTTGCGCAATGATACCCCCCACCCCCCGAACTCATCATCTTTAATATAGATATGATTTCTATGTGTTAAGGCGTCGATTAATGTTTGCCAAATCTTATGATATTTCTTTAGCCTGTTTTTGTTCCCACGAAAGAAATTCCTTGTTTCTTTATCAAATTCTACAATTTACCCCTCATTTGAAAGCTTATCCTGCTGACTATTGACGAGAAATAGAACCACTGACAAAAAGTAGTTTTTTTTTATTTTTGTGTGTGTGTGTCAAAAAAACCCGTTTTTTTTTTTTTTCTTTCTTTCTTTTAATTAGACCTTACGTCAATGAATGGCTTCCAAAAATTAAGACGCAGTGGCGTGGTTAGATAGAGCGTTGCGCTACACTGCAAAAAGTGAACTGTTGTTTTTACAGTGTAATACTAGCAGCCGAGATTCCAATTTTAAACTGTAAAATGCACTGTAATAAATTGTAAAATTAGCAATTTTACAGTTTATTACTGTAAAATTAGCCCCTTCTGAAGTTTATAACTATAAAAATAGTTGTATTATGCTGTAAATGCAACATTCATTTTTACTTTCTTCTATATCTAATATATAGAAGAAAGTATTGGTTTCGTGAAAATTTTCGAATGTCGAATTTTGACGGATTTGCACGTTTTGAGGTGCGCTGAGTCCATTTCGACCATTTTTGGAAAATGTCTGTCTGTGTGTCTGTCTGTGTGTCTGTCTGTCTGTGTGTGAGTCTGTATGTGTGTGACCAGTTTTTGTGGCCGCGCTAGAGCAAAAACTACTGCATGAAATCGAACAAAAATTTTTGCACATATGTACCACCATGTGAACTGGTGCACCTGACTTTTTTTAGCGAATTCCTCCAAGGGGGAAGGAGCAATCGCACGTGATCTGCGCGGGGGTGATTGCTATATCTCAGAAAGTAACCGGCGGAATTAAACGAAAATTAGTCCATAGGTAGACCCTACTGAGTACAGGTGCTGATTCAATTTGTTTGTCAATATCTTGAAGGGGGGTGGAGCACTCGCACGTGTTCTGCGCGAGGGTGATTGCTATATCTCAGGAAGTAACCGGCAGAATCAAACGAAAATTGGTTCATAGGTAGACCCTACTGAGTACAGGTGTTGATTTAATTTGTTTGTCAATATCTCGAAGGGGGGTGGAGCAATCGCACGTGTTCTGCGTGGGGTTGATTGCTATATCTCAGGAAGTAACCGGCGGAATCAAACGAAAATTGATCCATAGGTAAACCCTACTGAGTACAGGTGCTGATTCAATTTGTTTGCCAATATCTCGAAGGGGGGTGGAGCAATCGCACGTGTTCTGCGCGGGGGTGACTGCTATATCTAAGGAAGTAACCGGCGGAATCATACGAAAATTGGTCCATAGGTAGACGCTATTGAGTGCAGGTGCTGATTCAATTTGTGTGTCAATATCTCAAAGGGGGTGGAGCAATCAAAAGTGCTTATTTTGTCATTGCACCTACTGTATCTCGGGAAATATTGCTGCGATTTGAATGAAATTTGGAATAACACTAACCCAATATGGAAACAAGCATCGAATAAATTTTGGCGCCAATCGCCCCAGGGGGTGGGTGGGGTGATTTTTGCACTTAGTCAACAATGCGAAAAATTAATTCATTAAAAAATCGCTTTCACGCTATTAAATTATCAAAACAGCTGAAAACTTTCAATGATTTGAAATTTTTAACTGTTGCCAATTTCTTTTGACTAACAAATAAAATGTTTGCAATTAATCTAAACAAGGCTTTTGTAATGATTTCCAATTTCGCTCATTGATTCTGCATTTGCAGGGTTATTACGATAATTGGGAAACTGTAGCTGTCTCCAATTACTTGGGCGAGTACGTATTTTATTTTGTAACCGGAATTCATAAGATAGATATAGAAGAAAGTTTCGTGACGGCCACGACAGCTAGTTTAGTGTAGAAAAGGAAAAATTGTAGATTTGATCGCGCTTTGGGTTTTGTCGCTTTTGGTTGACTTTTTTTTCACCGGCTAAAATTGATCAAAATTTCCAAGAATTTTTTTTATCTAAACTCATTGTAAGATTTTAAACAGTTGAGTTTTACGTTTGTGTCAGAACCGGAAATAAAAATGTTTATTTTAGCATGGATAATAATTCTTAAACGTGCTTTTTTTTTTGGCTGCTTCATCTATGCTTCATAAATCTACAAAAGTAAGGTATGATTTCATACTGTTTTAAATCAGCGAAAAATAGCAATTCACATTGTGCCTTTTTTTTCGAAAAGTTACTCCTAAAATATCAGATTTTTAATTACTGCTCTCAAGAGCGAAAACTTACGCGGGTCAGCTAGTTCATATTTAAAATAATTAATGCCGTTTCTATTTAGTAATAAAAAATTCGATGTTCTACATTTCATTATATTCTCTTCTTATTTATAACTTTCTCAATAGTTCTTTATTCGTACTACAATGTAAAAAAATTGATGTTTTTACTGTATAATACAGCTAATTTTACAGTAACAGACTGTAAAAATTGTTAATTTTACATTAATAAACTGTAAATTGCTAATTTTACAGTAATGAATTGTAAAATTGCTAGTTTTACAGTAATGAATTCTAAAATTGCTAGTTTTACAGTAATGAATTGTAAAATTGCTAGTTTTGCAGTTTATTACTGTGCATTTTACAGATTTAAAAGTGTAACGTCTGCTGCCAGTATTATACTGTAAAAGAGCTAATATTTAGAAAAGTGCCAATTTGAGTCCCAAGTGAATTTTCACTAGTATTTCTATAACTAGTTAAAAAAAAAATAATTTTCCCCAGAAAGAAGACAAGTTTTGCTTTCATTTCATCTAATAATATCAGAAATTTTTTTTTTTTTCTTCAGAAAATATTTGTTTTATACATCGAAAATCAGATCGGTAACGTGTCCCCAGTAGCAAAGCTTAGCATGCAAACAGCTTAAGCGCACTTTCTAACTTCCCAAAAAAAACGCACTTGCACAAAAAACGATTCTATTTTTACCCCTTTGTTAACATTTTACTTCATTTTTGTTTTAATCGATTCCTGATTTTCTAGGGAATGCGAAATAAGCGTGTCCCTCAGTTCCGCGTCAGAGTGGTAACAATAACTTCCGATCTATATTTAGGCTCCCAAAATCATTTCCTGCACCGATACCACGTGATATTGAGTACCTGGTGTGATGTTTTATCGCATCGTAATTAAAAATTTGCATTTCTGCATCTAAAATTGCAGGTAAGATTTTTGAAGTGATTTATAAAATGTGTGTCATTTGAGTCATCAGATCGGTAACACGCTCTAAAATGCGCAGTTTTTATTATTTTAGAAAGTTATTTTATATATAAGTATAGTCCTTTATTACAAGTGAAAAAACCACGTGTTTGATTTTGGTTTAGTGCGATCGACTCGGAAATAAAATAAAAACTTTGTCAGTTTGTCAGAACGGTAACAGTCAGAGCGGTAACATTGAAAAACAGCGAATATGTTACAGAACTAACTCACACGTTTCAGAATTATAAAAAGCAAAAATCATAGGTTTTAGCCATATATTGAATATTTTTCTTAAAAAAATGAAAAGCAATGAGTTTTAGTGCAATTGCTTCATTTGTGGTTTGTATGACCTAACAATAGAAGTTAGTAAAATAAGAAAAATTGACACTGCAGAAATTAAGTTAATTAATTATTATTATTGTATTTATTTTATTTTTTGGTGCTTCAATTTCTCATAACTTCGCTAAATAACTAGATGATAACTAGCATGCTAAATTTGAATTTCTGATCAAGAAATTAAATTTCCTGCAACTAATTAAAGAAAAGCAAGCAGCAGAGTTGTGTGTTGAAAAAGTTGAAGTTGTGTGTTGTTTCAAAACAAAACAATGTTTTATTAGCTTGGATTTGGTAATCTCATAATTTATTTTATCTAAAAACCTTATCGCTCATTTTTATTTCCAAGAAATGCTTTTTTATAATGAAATTTGATTTTTTAGCCTAATATATATATTTTAATATAACTATCTTAATTCTATGTTAAAAATGCAAGGAAATGATATCATATTTAGAGGTGTTAACGAAGACTGAAAGCATAAACTCAAATATGTAACTCATATTAACATCAGATCTGTAACATTCATCAGATCTGTAACTGCTTAAAAGTGAGTAATCTAAGGAGGGGGTGAATAACTTCCTTGACCTCCCCCCTTTTATTTTCTTGCATTTAGACCCAATTTAGACTTAGAATCCAATATTAGTTTTTTTCTACAAAAAAAATTTTTAATCAGAAAACTCCAACTTCAAATTGGCACTTTTCAAAATATTGGCTCAAAAACAAAATTTATTTTTTGCAATGTATTTTCTGTCACGTACATATTGTTTTTGTGTAAAACTGATAAATATTGATGTTGTCAAAATACTAGTGTTTTCTGTTAATAACGAAGCAAAATTTGTCATCATTTTTGTGAGTGTACTATGCATTTTCAAATAGTTTAATGAAATTCCTAAGTGCTCAGATTTATGTGAGCAGTTAAAAACGGCAAAAAGTTAAAATAAAATAGCAATAATAATTTTTTTCAGTGAGAAACTGAAAAGCATTTTTGTAATAGTTTTGAAAAATTTCGGAAGGGGTTTAAACCCTAAAAACCCACCTCTTAAATAAGGCCCTGCATACACGTAAAACAAAATAAAGACGTCAAATCTTAAACAGCGCCTAATCGAATCCGCATAAAATAAACCCTCGCGAAATAAGGGTCTACCGTAGTTTTATGCCGAAGTTTTACTAACCGTAGTTTACCGGAAAAACAGCCGACGCGAGGAGGATCAGGCGCCGTTAGGTCGTATCGCAGTAAAGGTATTAAACAAACAAACTTGGGAATAGTGGAAGAGGGAGAACAACATCCGCATCATTTTTATTTTCCACTTTCATTATGGGTATTTCCTATTGTGATTTTATTTGTATTTCGGTTGGCAACGCGGGTGGCATTAGTATCTTACAGGTAAATGTACCAATTAGCATAATGATTCGATATCAGTTTACGCAAAGCTCGTAGTTCGTATTTTGATGATGAATTAAATAAGGGTAGGTGGCAGTGGAAAATTGTTTATCGCCTCATTGTAAATTCGAGAATTAAGAAAAAATAAATAAAAGTAAAGAAAGAATAAAAAAAAAAAGAAAAAATAGAAAATAAAATAAAAAAGAAAGAAAAATAAATTAAAAGGGAAAAAATTAGAAAAAGAAAGAAAAAGAAAAAAAAAAAAAAAAAGAAAAAAAAAAAAAAAGAAAAAAAAAAAAAAGAAAAAAAAAAAAAAAAAAAGAAGAAAAAAAAAAAAAAAAAAAAAAAAAAGAAAAAAAAAAAAGAA
>JAXGGA010007370.1:60000-63166 GCA_038373865.1 Uloborus plumipes
GGTTGGTTTTAAAAGTTAATTGTAAGAAATTCTTCCAAGAATCAATTATTTTCTTTGAAGTGTTCACTTCTGTTTCCTTCTTGCGTGTTATACATAGAAAAACACCTTTTTTAAAATGTACACTTGTAGATGCCTAAAATTAGTAACTGTCCCGTTTTTACGAAAATAAATAAACAAATGGTCACCTTATGAATACCGGTCAGCTGAAAGTTAAACAGAGAAAAAAATGAAACACGTCCAGGGACCAAACAGGCTACTTTGAACCCAAAACTAATTTTGTTCTTCTACATTTACAAAAAAAAAAAAAAAAAAAGGAAAAATGACGAAATCGCTCGTCAATTGATTGAAATTATTCCAAAGTGAAAAGCCTACACTCATTGCCTACATTCATAGAGCAGAAATTGACTAGACTCTTTCGTCACTTCAAAAAAAAAAGCCTCATTTCATCTTAAAAGAGAGTTAGTACGTTGAAAGATTTCACTTAGAACTTCTTTTCAGCTCTGGGTGGTTATTGTCTTTTCGTGCACAACATAAAAAAATTAATGGTTTTAACCTTATGTCCATCGGAATGTAAAGAATCGCTTGCGTTAAACTCAGTTCATGGCATGGTATTTAAGTCTTGGTTAACAAAAATATCCGAAGTCATAACAATGTAAATCTTCTCAGAAGTTATTAACAGGGATCCATTATGTTATATCAAAATACCTCATATGCCAGTCTCATAATCAAACATGTTGCAGTGATTTTAAACAGAATTAATTGAATTGCGCATTACTTCTAAATGATTTACGCAATGCACATTGCCCAAAACAGCTTTATAAAGCCATTGCTTTAAGTATTTATTCGAATCTTTCGCGAAGCCAAACATCGAAACATATTTAATGCGTGTTCTAAAACCTTTACCAAACCCACAGCTCATTTAAATATAACCTTCTTGATGTTGATGTTATTGGCCTAAGAAAATGCAGCACGCTAATGAAGCAAAGAGAACTGTCAGCCGAAATTCTTTGAACTATTATTTAATGAACGTGCTGTCACCTATTGAAATCCAGCTGCCAGTTGGCCTCTTCATTAAAGTTTGGCAAAAATCCAAGCTGTGTGAAGAAACAACCTTAGAAGAAAAAAAAATAATGGCGGTAAAAATCAACGTCTTTATGCCAGAATGCTAAGTTAGAAACAACAGAATACAATTGGAGACCAACATTTGCAGGAAAGTAACAACCGTGGCTTCATGTTACATGCATAAATATTCAACAGAAGATTTTCGTCTAATTGCTCCATGCATTTCACTTTTGTTGTAGTTTGATTGGCATCCAATTGCATAATAATAGCATGCGTGTTTCTCTTTTACATTTGTAGGACAGGACTAGCTTAGCTATGGATATTTTAAGTGTTTAGTTTCAAAACCAGTTGAATCCATTTTTCAAAAATTTGACAGGAGAGAGAAAAAGCATTTCGCGGCTATGCTCATTTCCTTTTTCCAAAAGATTTTTTTTTTTTTCGTTTGAAAGGCATTTGGTGTACGACTTCAGTCTTGTTTTCTTTTTGAAATTAACAGTATTGTCTAATTTTTTCAGGAAAAAATGTTTAACTTCAAGTGATCGGCTGGTTTTCAAGTAAATCTTGTTTTTAAATTCCCCATTCAAATCCTCTTGCCTTAAAATTTTCAATGGCACAACCTACACCATGCCCTCCTTCTGCCTAGTTGGACATCCACAGTAAATTTTACGCAATGCTGCGTAGAGTTGCTATCTTATTAAACTTCGCATTACCGAGTTTAATCAAGCAAAATTGAAAAGTAAATTCAACATCAATTTTTCTTTTTGAGGTTTCATTTCTGCGATAAGCAAAAACCGTAAAAATAGAGATAATGTGATTAAAGAAAAAGGAAAATCAAAAGAAAAAAAGAAAAGAAAACCTGCAGTAGCCGAAAATCGTAAAATGCCCTGTTTTGAGGAAGGGGGGGGGGGGGGAATGTTCACCTTACCCATACCGCATTTTTCTCATTTGAAGAAATGCAATAAGATTAATATCAACTTTCAAAAACGAACAAGAAAATAAAAAGTAGCACAAGTCCATTTCCTATGATTTTCCCTACACCCAAAGAATATTTGCAAAATAATCACATGAATACAATTCTATTTGTTATTAACCGATCATTAGACTTGACTCGTAAAGGTTTAATGTAAGGAGGGGAAAAAAAGCAAATCTTAGGAGAAACGCACTTACTGTCTGTTTGCGTATTGTGCGCCTGGCAGCCACGAACGCTTCCATTTGAAAAAGGGGAGATAGGTTTAGGATGCGCACTTTCCGATGCTTTCAGTTTTTGTTCGCTTGCTACTTCCTCGTTGCATTTCCCCCTATTTCGAGCAAGGGCGGATCCAGAAACTTTTCAGGGGGGGGGGCGATTGATTTTATACCTTCATATATATATATATATATATATATAATATATATTATATATATATATATATATTATATATATATATATATATATATATATATATAATAATATATATATATATATATATATATATATATATATATTATATATATATATATACACTGAAGTGACAAAAGTCATGGGATAGCAATATGCCAAATTTTCAGATGGCAGTAGCATCGCATAGAACAGGTATAAATGCGCAGTGCTTTTACAGAGCTTTCATTTCTGTTCAAGTTATTCATGTGAAGAGGTTTTAACGTGATGATGACCGCACGACGTGAATTAACAGACTTTGAACGCGGAATGTTAGTTGGAGCTAGACGCATGGGTCATGCCATTTCGGAAATCGTTAGAGAATTCAACATTCCCAGATCCACTGTGTCAAGAGTGTGCCGAGAGTATGAAATTTCAGGCATAACATCCCACCATGGACAGCGCAGTGGTCGACCGCCTGCACTAAAGATCGAGACCGGCGACGTCTGCAGAGTCGTAAATTCTAACAGACAAGCAACACTGCGTCAAATCACCGTAGAAATCAATGTGGGACGTACAATGGACGTGTCTGCTAGAACTGTGCGGAGAAATTTGGATTTCTTGGCTATTCCAGCAGAAGACCGACTCGAGTGCCTTTACTGACAGAACGACATCGCTTGCAGCGACTCTCGTGGGCACGTGAGCATATCGGTTGGTCCCTAGATGAATGGAAAAACCGTGGCCTGG
>JAXGGA010007371.1:0-63162 GCA_038373865.1 Uloborus plumipes
GTCCAAATTTGCCATTATGCAAAACTAACTTTCTCAGTAAATTTAAAATTTCCAACTATAAATAATAAAGAGAGTGTTGTTATTGATTTTCAAAAATTAATGTTTAATATTCATATCTTAAAATGTGTCTTATTTACTTAGTGGGAACTGAAACTTTATCAAACAGCATTTTTTTTTTTTTTACAAGCACACAATCATTTTTGAATCTTTCAAAAACTGAGTAAATCACATAATACTTACGAATTAATTTAAAATGTTTTATACACAACAAACTTGAAAAAGTCTAAAGATGAACTGAAACATGTTGACTTTACACGCTAGTTAGTTTCACTCTACAATTTAGACTTACAAGTTAAATGCAAAATATAAAATATTACTTCCACTTCTTCAAACTTGAATACATTACATTTTATTCTAAATAGTGCTTCATACTTGTCAAGTAATTATTTTTGATGGATGTACTTCCAAAATATTTTATGCAGAAGAATTCCGAAAAATAGAATATACATATGCAAATTACAAGAAAACATCTTTGGTTGTATTTCTCTGCATTCATCAATTATTATTTGCTACATAATTCATCTGAATTTCTGGGTAAGATAAATTCCCTCCCATTTTTCAGAAATAATAAATTTAAAAATTGCACTTCGTATCCTCGATGAAAAGGAGAGCTCTGAAATATAATAATGATTAATCTCTCAATCCAAATGCCACGCTCAGCTGCCAGGTAGATTTGCATTCGTGGAAATCTAAGCGCTTGAATTTTGATGCGTAAAAGGTAATTAAGACGTCATTAGGTGATGTTGTAATTTAGAGGTTCAGATTTGGACAGTGCCTCATTAAGTAACAGTGTTATTGGACGGATAAAATATAAGTGTCAATGGAAGTAAGGATTTTTTTACCAGTTCTTTAAATTTTGGATATAAAATCCGTTGATTTCTTTCTCTTTTATTTAGTTTCCTTTTTTTTCGCAATAAATAGCAGTGTCGGAAAGCATTGTCATTTCCCAAAATAATATAAAATTGTTTTTTTTCCCATAAACAAATATTTTTTTGAGACAGACTGATTTTTTTACAACATTTCAGGTTGAAAATTGTCGATGAAAACAATAATGAGTAACATGGGACGACGTTTAAAAAAGTACAAACGAACGCTATTAAAACACTGTAATTTTTTTTGATAAAAAATAGCAGTGTCAGAAAGATTGTCATTCACCAAAATAATATATAATTTCGGTTTTTTTCTTCCTCTTCTTTCCCCATAAATAGATATTTTTTGGGGATCTTCTTTTTGCACAATGTTTCAGGTTGAAAATCGACAATTAAAAAATTAATGAGTAAAATTAGACGAACGTTTAAAAAGTATTGTACAAACGAGCACATTTAAAACAATGTAAATATTTTTACAAAAATAGCAGTGTCAAAAGGCATTGCCATCAACCGAAATAATAAAATTTTTTCTCCCTTATAACTAGGTACTTTTTTGAGACAGACTTTTTTCACAGCATTTCAGTTTGAAAATTGCCGATGAAAACAATAATGAGTAGAATGTGACTACGCTCAAAAAAGTACAATTAAACACATTTTAAAATGAGGTAAAATCTCAGAAAACAGCTGTTTTAAAGCTGTAAAATGCAGACCCCTTCGTCAGTGCATAAAAACGAAATATGGTTCATATGTCCAAATCAGTCAAGTGAACTCTGTTTTAAAAATAACGAAAAGTAAATAAACAAGTTTTAAAAAAAATAGAAATTAAACAACGAAAAAAAAAGTTTTACTGTTAGTAAATTTTAGGGAAACAAAGGGTAATTTAGTGATGTAAAATTACATTTATTTTTGTAAAGTATATATTGGAGACTTATTTATTCTATTTCTCTGTAAAGAGCATAATTGAATTATATTTATTCAAAAATAACTTTTTTTACTCTACAATTACTGTACTACGATGTAGGCACAATTGCTATAGAATTGCAGACTATGTGTTTACCATGTACGTAACATATTTTCGTGGGAACTCAAAATTAACATTTTTATCAAAAGCGCCTAAGTCTACTTTATATTTGAACTAAATCAAAAATACGTTATAAAATTGAGCAAGTGCTTTTAAAATTCTTATAAAACGAAATAAAAGATGGAGCAATAGAGATATGTTTTCGTCTGTTTTTTTACAATAGCACACCTAAGCATAGACGATGAAAAACTAAGGAAAAAATTCAAGTTTGGCAATTTCCTCTACCTATTGACAAAGCATTACATCAAATAAAATGCTAAACGAATTCTTTTCTCCAGAGAGCTATTGATTCCGGCGTTTGTTCTTGCATTGTATCCGGTGTTTTTGTCCGCAGGAAATATTCTAAAAAAGTTTCAAAATAATGAAATTCGTGGAAACGATAAAAAAGGAATATGAATGAAACCAATGTAAACTAGCCTGCTTTGATTCTTGGCAAACGGGTAAAAGAAATTGCATTAACACTTAATACTTCTTCAGAAATTATCGTTTTATTTATTTATTTATTTTTTTTTTTTTGCTTTCTACGAAAAATAAAATAAAAAAGAACTTTCGGAGAAACATTGAAGTGTTACATTCTTCCTGTATTGAATATAAAAACAAATAAAAAAAATTAATAATGTGCCGCAATCCCGGTACATTGAATACTAATACGAGTTCAACAAAATAATTTTCAATCATGATTTAATTTCAATTACATTGCTTGGTTTCCACTACAACGAAGTTCCCTAAACAAATCATAAAATTGGCGATCCCTTGAATGTGTGCATTTAAAATTGTGACAGTCGGTACATAACACTAAAAATAAATTTTGTTGATGTGTGCAGTTATTAAAAAACGGATATGAAAAGTGTTATGGTTTACTTTTACCTTTTTGATAAAAACTGGGGTAGCAACCCATTAACTTTTACGTTTTCTTTTCTTTCTTTTTTTTTTTGCATTTTTAATGCTTCCAACTTATCTGAGAAAATGTTTTTAAATCATTTGTTTAAAAACAGTTAGGATATATTCTGAGGGGGGGGGGTGTATCTGCAAAATTGCCATTTAGCTTGAATTTCCCCGCATTTTCACCGTCTTGTACTATGGTTTTATTGTACAATCTTGCTTATTTGATTTCCGCTACAATTAAAATACGAAAACACCTCCAATTCCGACATTTTCCTAGTGTTAGCTAATGTGCAATTTTTCAACTATAGCAAAAACCTATTTCTGCAGTAGCTTTTCTTTACCTCCCCACAATTGTATTCTTTCTACCCTGCCTTAAGATTTGCTATATCTAAAGAATGAGATGTGTCGACATGGGTATAAGCGCATTTCTTTCTACCTTCCCTACCTGACTTTTTTTCCAAAGTTATTTTGTATACTGGTTACAAATAGTATTTAATGGGCAAGAAAAATAATGAAAAACATATCATGTAAAAAATACTTTTTTTTATTAAAAAAGGAAAAATCGTCAGTAAAAAGGGAAGCTTGGCAACAGAGGGTACGTACTTTGTTTACAATTTTTTTTCTGCCTACGATAAATTATTTTAAAAGACATTTATAAGAAGAAATAAAAGCAGCAATTAACATAAACAGGGAATCTGGGAATGATTTTAAAAACTTAGATTTTTGTTCTTGAGATTGTGAATAACGTTGTTTATCTTGATAAAGATCATAATAAAACGGTTACAGAACACACTTTGCAATGGTTATGTGCTGAAATCTGTTAATAATGAATTGAAGCAATACCAAACTAATAATTGAACACTATTATTTGGTTGAAATGTTCATTTTTGGTAAATTCAGGCACTTTTTGTTCCGTCTCTAAAAAGGGACGCTAGGCATTAATGGGTTAATTACATATATTTTATACTTACGTTGATTATCATCATCAAAACTCATGCTTCTTAACTTAATTCCTGGAATTCCTAAAGAGAAAAGGTAACATTATATTCATTATGAGCAAAACATTCTAAGCAAACTTATGATGCATTTTTTAAAGAAGAATGATAACGTGGATTTAAAATATTTCAATGTCATGGCTAATAACATCATGGTTGAAATTCATGGTAATAAACTGTAAATTTAGCAATTTTTACAGTTTATTACTGTAAAGCAGCAATTTTACAGTTTATTATAGTAAAATTAGCATTCTTTAGTTTGTTACTATAAAATTAGCAGTTTTATACTGTAAAAAATGCATCTATTTTTTAAAGTCTATATGCCACTGCTAAATAGTTACTAAATAATACACACCAAAAATATATTTTAGTAAAATTTGTAAGACACTTTTCATACGCCTAACAATTCACAGAACTCTCTTTTTATCCTTTTTTTTTTTTTTTTTTTTAAGCAACATTTTAGGTAAAAGGTCCAGTTCAAGTGCATTATCAAACAATCAATTATGTAGCAGTCACAAAACCTTTGATTTTATAATGATAGATTTTAACCAAAATTGCAAATTGTTATTGATATAATAATTTACTTACAGAAAAATATGGGAAAAATAAGTTCTGGCTTGAAAAACCACTGAGTATCAATTGGTTTACTATATCACGTCTTAAATTTACGATGAAACTTGAAAATATAAGAACGTAATAGATGGTAGTTTGATCCTGGGTCAAAAATTCAAGAAAAATGGCTGATGTAGCTAACCAGTTATTAGATGGTCAGAACAGGCAATAGATTTTAATTAATTGCTATCTCTCACAATACAAATTATATTGTGTTTTTAAATTGTATTGCTGCGTGAATATGTTTCGAAAATATAACATTAACACTTTAACGGATTTAGTATGTTAAGCTCTTGTTAACATAACTACAACACGCAATTAAGGGATTCATCAAAGTAGCAGTATCAAACAATCTCTAAATTTTAACTGATTTTTTTTTTTGTTTTTATTTCCTTTCTTTCTTTATTACTCCCCCGTCCCCCTTTTTTGCATGTTTGTCATCTATTTTACTTACATGTAAAAGTTTATTTTTCTAGTTTCTACTGAAAATAAAGCACGAATATAACGTCAAATTGCAACATTTATTTTTTGTAGGTCTAGAATCAAAAAGCGTTTCTTTAAGAATCTGAAAAATATTTTTATGCAAATACTGCACTTTAATTCTCCACTGCAGTATAGTAAAGCTTGACCATGAGGAGATGGCAAGTGGCCTTGAAGCGCAAGCGAGCATCTGTATATAATCGGCAGCATCCAAGATATCATTCGGACACCAAAAACTAAAATGCGCGAAGTTCGTAAACAAAATAATTTTCTTGCTGATTTTACCTTTCTTTAAACCTAACCAATATGTTTCTGCCTCAATGTCATGCACCATCTCTCTGTGGTCAAACTATAGTTACACCGCACATAAAGTTAACAATTGCAGTACCTCTTCTTCATATACCTCGCAGACTTGTTGCAGCAAGTTTTTTGTGACAAGCCTTAAAAAATGAACTGTTGGTTTTACAGTACAATACTGGCATCAGAGGTTCCAGTTTAAAACTGTAAACTGCAAATTTAATAAACTGTAAAATTAGCCTGTTCACAGTTTATTACTGTAAAATGTAACAATTTTACTTTAGTACTGTAAAATTAGAAATTTTATAATTTATTACTTTAAAACAACTATGTTTACAGTTTATTACTATAAAATTAGCTGTATTATACTGTAAAAACAGCAGTCATTTTTTACAGTGCACTTTAAGTTTTGTAATTTTACAGATATTGGAACACCACTCAGTATTTTATTAAAGCTGCAAAAGCTAGCTGCATTCCTAAAAAACAGTACTTCGTTTAAAAGTCCACGTGGAAAAATATTGCTATAACAACTTCCTGTTAGCTTTTTTAACATGTTCCATGCTTCGGCACATTGGAACATACACGTGAAAATTTAACACAGAATTGAATATGTCACAATATATATTAAAACACGTATCTTCAAAAACAAGACATTAAAAATTATTGACTGCTATTTCCCGAGTTTGTAATTCTTGAAGATAATCATCAACTTACAAAATCAGGCTGAAATACAATTTTGTACAATGCTGCGTTTTATCAATTTTCAATCACACCTCCTACCAACTAGTCGGAGTTTACGTCAACTGTACTAGTACGAGTATTACATAATCCTCCTTTTCAGGGAAAATAAAACAGTTTCCACGAAACATTATGTTTATAAAAAGAAGCTTTAATTTGCAAGAATATAAGTGCGCAAAAAATGCATTCAAACGCAGTTTCTTTTCGCCTCACTTGTATAGCAGCTAGATTCTCTGCAAAACGTTACACTTCAAAATATGTACATATGTAATGAGCGAGTCTACGAAAATCCAAGAATTTTCTTCCGATCTCGAAACAGTAATTAGAGAAGTTTCTTTCCTTTGTGGTTAAAGTAAATGTGAAAATACTTTTCAACTACATTCGCAGCGCGAAATTAAAAGAGGAAATAAAGATTTAATTCCAAAAAAAGTTTTTTTTTTGTTCCTAGAATACTAGCAAGGAAGAAGTCTTGAGGAAACTTTTCGCATTAAATATCAATGCAGCTTTTTTGGATTTGGAAATTCAGATTTACTTAATATATTGTGTCATGTGTAAATTGCAAAGGATAAATTATTAATGTGAGCAATGCATTTTGGTGAATTGCAGTAATTTGAAAAAAAAAAACATAAGGTTTGATATGGTTCCCTGTTGAAAAGTAAGGTGGTATTAACGAGGGATACGATGTAAACATGATTTTCTAGAACAAAAATAAAAACATGGTTCTTGTACATATCTAGGATGCTGAATTCGGTTTTGGGAGTTGAACTTTTGCAAGTTTCCCATTTTTGATGTACGCGCATTTGCGTTACGTCTAGTAATAAGATATTCAACGCTTGTAAAACTTTGTGAAACACTGCAAAAAATATACTGTTGTGTATACAATACGTATAATACTGGCAACAGAGAACTCCTTCATCTTAATATTTGAGAATGATATGAAATGGCTTATTATCTTCGAATAATAAAAAAATCTTTTCAAACGTTATAGATTTCCAAAACAGTGATTGTTAGAATTTGTTTCTTTTTTTTTTTGATATACAAATAAATTGTTCAGCTGAGAAATAACATGGTGAGGATATGATTAATGAAGAATAATTATCTTAACAAAATGCATGTTCCAATAGGCCTAATAGGCCTACCTGTTTACTCGAGAAGTTGATTACATGGCGGTTAATGATGCCAGTGGTTGATGTCCGATTGTTTCAATCTTTAAAGCTTAATAGAACATTTTTAGATAAATGGAGGTTACTTGACCAGATGATTGTGCGTAAGCTCTCTTATAAAATTTAGATTTAAGCTACTAAAACCCCTGGCCAAAAATAACGTGATGTCTTAAAAAACAGTGCGATTAGTTAACCGGTAAATCATTCCCATTGAAATGCCCGACAAGCGTTAATGTACAATAAGCATACACAATCAAAAATGTTGCATTAAAATTCACTACCAATAAATTTCCATACATAGTAAAGGTCACTACATATGTAAATATGCTCTAAAAGTTCATTGAATATCATAATTTACATCTTCTGTTTTATTTAGCTTAATGGCATTTTTAGGTGAACATTTTACACCTTTTTTGAAAGTACGAAATAACCGCTGAAAATGAAAAATAATATTTCAACGCAAAGTGTATTACAAAATATATTATTCCTTCTTTATGTGCAGTAAATTTTAGAGCACATTTCCTGTTTGTGCTTTTTGAAGTTATCTCAACTGTTTTACTTTACTACACAATCTCCTACATTTCAATTTTCTTATTATGAAGCATTAAGTTGCCATGTTATGAAACTAAGATGAGTTTATTACAAACTAGCGGTACCCGCACGGCTTTGCCCGTGGTATAAAATTAAAAGTTCATTTGTAAAATAATTGATATAGCAGAAAAAATGCTCTATTTTAGTTTTACTCAACTATAATTCCTTCAAAGTGATATAAAGATCTGATATGGACTCCACACTACTTAATTTTACGTGTAAATTTCTTTGTAGATGCCTTAAGTGCTAAAATAGTGCTTGGAGTGAGCAAGATAACAATTCAAACATTTGTATCCCTAGTTTGCTACGAAACAATGCAAAAAAATGTTTTACAATGATTAATCTCTTAAATATCGTCGATTTTAACATCATTCAGTGGATTTTTTGCAAAATATCGCCAACAGCGCCAAATTGAACCTAAATAAAAAAAAAAAAAATTCGCCAATAGGGTAGTTGTGACCTATTGAATATCCCTTTTTTAACGACTAGATATTGTTAAGAGGCAAAACACAAAAATTCCTATCCTGAGAGTGCTAAAAATTGTTCGCAATGCGTCAAATACTTGGCGATCAAAAGCTTGGCGATATATCGCCAAGTGGTCGCGCCAATTCATATCACTTTGTTAACCAATTCATATCACCTTGCATTGAAAACACTGATTTACCCGATAAATGGGTAAAACACCCCCTTGAACATTCGTATGCAACCCCACAGGAATGGACAAAAATAAGCCAAAAGAGAAAATAAAACAATTTGTTGATAACAGACACCAACAGAAATCTTATCCAAAGTTTAAAAGAAGAATAAGGTTTTCTTTCCTAGCTTAAAAAACAAAACAATACATTTTCCGATAATGAAACACTTTAAAAAACGATGCAATATCGCAATGATACAGATATTTCGTTAATCTGTGCTTTAGTACCCTTTTCTCGCTAAATGAACGATAGCGCGCCAGCGTGGTAACCCTAGCGTATTTGCGTAGTTGACTTTTGAAAACCGCCAAGCAGGGTCCCAAAGCATCTTCACCGGGAAAAAGACAGGTTGCCAGAAGAATTGAACAAAAAAATACTACCCTCCTCTAAAAAAAATATTACAAAATACACTGTTTCCAAACGTTGCCAAAATCAATGTTTGCTGAAATGCAAATCTATGAAAATGAAAAAAAAAAAAAAAATCCGCCAAATCTTTTATTTAAGTCATTAGTGTATTGAGAAACAGGGTTCCAGATAAAAATACTACGCCTTATTTTGGGCCGAAAAAAATACTACCGTAGAATCAAAAATACTACTTCTGGCGTAGCCTACGAAGATACCTGGCAACCCTGGAAAAAGAACGAAACAAAATAAGTATGAACACGTAACCATAGTAAAAACATGAAAAGTTGAATTTCCGTTGATAAAATAATTCATTTTATCTCTCTTTTCAAACAAATTTTAGTCTAGAAGCTCAACCATTTTAGAATCGTTTGCTTGCTTTACTGAAGTAAGCCTTGAATTTCGGGATTCTAAAAACAATTGTTACAGCTCTCCTGATGATCGTAGAAACTTCGAAAAAACTTCATTTTGTGCAGAAAATTTCAAGCTTTCGAATGACATAAGACTTGAAAATGTGTGTGAAATATTTCTTCCCTAATTTATCGAATTTCCGCTAAGAATTCGAATAGAAAAAGAACGAAATGAATTTTGCGAAAAATCGCTTCGAGGTGCAAAACGACATGCTACCAAACTAATTTTTTTGTGCCAAGTGGCATGAAAATCGACCCGAACGTTTGGCGCTACGCGCGTAACAGACAGAAAAGAAAAAGAAGAAAGACAGACCCACCTTCAGCTTTATTATTAGCTAGCGGTACCCGCACGGCTTTGCCCGTGGTATAAAATTAAAAGTTCATTTGTAAAAAATGATATAGCAAAAAAATTACTCTATTTTAGTTATAATTCAACTACAATTCCTTCAAAGTATGATATAAAAAGTTGGTATGGACCCTACACTACTTCTTTTACGGTAAATTTCTTAGTAGATGCCTTAAGTGCTAAAATAGTGCATGAAGTGAGTAAGATAACAATTCAAACATTTGATCCCTAGTTTGCCACAACAATGCAAAAAATGTTTTACAATGATTAATCTCCAAAATATCGCCGATTTTAACATCATTCAGTGAATTTTTCGCAAAATATTACCATAGCGCCAAATTGAACCCCCCCCCCCAAAAAAAAGTTTTTAAAAAAATCGCAATTTGCGCCAAATTGCAAAAAATATCGCTAATATCGCCAAAAGAGCAGTCCAAATACAAGATATAATATATAATAAAAATATTGTCGAGACGCTTCGGAAAGAAAGATAGGAGAGAAAAGGAAATGTATATAACACTCGTGTCCCGCCCTCCGCCCCTCCAGGGGCTTGACCACATCTGCAAATGAAAACAACACACACACGATGCCGCACCCCCCCTAGCAGTCCCGCCCCCCATGCGACATACCTTCGAGCCGCGTCTGGCAAATCGCCAATCCCCAGAGGAACCCATAAGCGTACCATGTTGCCCTGTGCGCCCTGAGGTCCAGGTGGCCCACGCTCCCCAGATAGGTACAACTGTACTGTCACATTGAATAAACAGGTTAGGGTAGGGGGGGGGGAAATCCACAACAACCCCACCCCCCCCCAACGAACAGAGTTCACCCCTAAAACCAACGCACATCTTGTCTGCGCAAATAGGCAAATATCGTCTAATCGCGCCAACTTGCGTCCAAGAAAATAGATCAAAGAACAAATACCCCCCAAGAAGACCCCCTCCGTCCCCCGAGCGATATGTGTCGCCAAATTGCGGCGACAAAAACTACGCGACCAGAGCATGGCGAAATCATACGTCCAGAGTGGTCCGCAGCCAATACATGCTAGCATAGAACTTAACACATGATCATAACGTCCAAAAAAAGCGAGGTTAAAGCATCCCCTCTGTGACATTCAAATGAGAACGCCCAACTGGAGATGCACAAAAATTCAGCCAAACGAGAGAAATAGCGACCAACAATTGTGTGATGTAGCTCACATCGAAACCAACACAAAACTTAACCAAAATTTGCAAGAAGCAAAAAGGTTCCTTTTCCAGCTTGTAACAAACAAAAACAATACATTTTCCGAAATGAAACACTTTTAAAAAGAACGTTGCAATGTCCACAATTTATAACTAAAGATGTGTTAATCTTTGTGCTATTGGGTACCCCTATCTCTAGCTAAATGGGCGGATAAGACGCTCCTACTACAGTTTCCTAGACGTTGCCCAAACATCAAATATTGCTATGAAATGCGAAAATCTATAAACATGGAAAAAAAGAAATCCCCAAATTCTATGTTACTTATATCATTAGTGATTCGTTGAGAAACAGTGAGGGCCAGAAAAATACACGCTCCTTATTTTGGAGGCCGAGAAAAAATAAACAAAAAAGAAAAAAAAATAAAAAAAAAAAAAAATAAAAATGACAAAAAAGAAAAAATATAAAAAAAAAAGAAAATAAAAAAAAAAAAAAAAAAAACAAGAAAAAAAATAAAAAAAAAAAAAAAAAGAAAAGTAAAAAAGAAGAAAAAAAAAAAAAAAAAAGAAAGAAAAAAAAAAAAGAAAAGAAGAAAGAAAAAAATAAAAAAAAAAAAAAAAAAAAGAAAAAAAAAAGAAACAAAAAAATACTACGAGAATATCAAAAATACTACGTCTGGCAACCTGGAAAAAGAACGAAACAAAAATAAGTATGAACACGTAACCATGGTAACAACATGAAAAGTTGATTTCCGTTGATAAAATAATTCATTTCATCTCTATTTTCAAACAAATTTTATTCGCGAGCAAAGCCATTTTAGAATCGTTTGGCTTGCTTTACTGAAGGTAAGCCTTGAATTTCGGATTCTAAAAACAATTGTTACAGCTCTCCTGATGATCGTAGAAACTTCGAAAAAACGTCATTTTGTGCAGAAAATTTCAAGCTTTCGAATGACATAAGACTTGAAAATGTGTATGAAATATTTCTTCCCTATTTTATCGAATTTCCGCTAAGAATTCGAATAGAAAAAGAACGAAATGGAATTTTCGAAAAATCGCTTCGAGGTGCAAAACTACATGCTACAAACTAATTTTGTACCAAGTGGCATGAAAATCGACCGAACGGTTTTGGCGCTACGCGCGTAACAGACAGACAGAAGGAAAGACAGAAGGAAAGACAGAGAGACAAACTTTCAGCCTTTATTAGTAGTAGGAGATATACACACTTTCGCTACTACTAGCCCAAGGATTCTTGCCCTCAAAAGAAGGAAATTAAAAAAAAAATTAAACAAAGCCACGTTCTTAACACGTTCAATTCTGACCTCATGACAATGGTCACCACCATCGGACTGAAAAAAATGTTGTTGTCTAACTTGCCAATTCCACTCCATTTTTAATGTAGATAAAGAGAAAAAAATTTAAAAAATGTGTTTTAAATATTCAGTTGTGAAAATTTAAAGTTCTCTCCCAAGAGGACAGCCGCCCGCTACGTGAACCTGTTGCCGTTCTTCCAAGAGTTCATACGCTCCCAACGTGTTAAAGAAAAACATTTTTACGTTAAATATAATTTTTTACCTACAATCACCTGGCTTCTCTCATTTATTTTTTTTTCTTCATATTTACATACACGCGTTCAATTCTGCCATTAATATGTAAGCAATAAAACAAAAAGAACTTAAAGGCAAAAATAAGGTCATAAAATAAATAAACTTAACCAAAAAAAAAAAAAAACATACATTTAACAATTGTCCCACCCTCCCTCATATTCGTTTTGTCAGGATCTTGTTATGTGAAATACAATATTCTAGTAAATTATTTCTTTTAACAAATGTCTGACTATATATTTACTTAGTTACCACGTTTTTGCACATTTTAATCCCTTGCAGGTCTGATAATGTCAGAACTTCATTAGACAAAAGAATGCAAGGTATTAAAATAAATGCAGAATCACAGAAATAAAGAATAAGCAATGAAGACTGTCGAATATTTCAAATCATCTCATCTCAAAGCTTACCCTCAATTATATACGCATATTTAACTGTACTTTTAAATAGAAATCGCAATCCTTTTTGCTGATAATGGAGCAATTAGCATAGGCTCCCTTTAAACAAAAAAGACAAAGCAAGGAAATTGGAATCTGAAATGAAATAAGGTTGTCGTGTGATTCTAGATTTAATTTGAATTAATGAGGGAAGAACATTTCCTGAAAATAAAATGAGGGAGAAAAGTGCATACAATTCTTGGAATGCACAAAACTGACGAGAAAATTTCGACTTCCGAAAATGTTCGCTAAAGTTCTTTTATTTCATTTATTCGCTTTGTTTTTATTCTATATTCAATCGAACACTAATGTTTTATGCATGGAATGCATTTATTTGTGCTTATTTATATTTAACTGATAAACCGATTTCTCACCATCAAAATGATTTCCTGATGTGTTTATGTTCTAATCGTTGAATATTTTGGTTCGCGAAACTAATGCAACGAATAAGAAATTTCTAAGGCTGGTGAAACAATAGTGTTCATAAAAAAAAACTTAGCGAGATTTTCATCATTTTCCGATTAGGTATGAAACTGATTTCTATATTATTATTATCATTACTGTTATTATTATTATTATTATTATTATTATTATTATTATTATTATTATTATTATTATTATTATGATCATCATTACTACTACTACTACTATCACTACTATTATCATTATTTATGTTACTATTAAGTTTCTTCTTTTTTCTTTTTGTTAGTATTAGCGTTTACATTTTCCTTTAACATAATATGGTTTTATTTAAAAAATATGTTTTTTTCTTTCTTAAACAGCATTTTTAAATTATAACTTATGAGTCATCTTTGATACATAGTGTTAAGTGATAGTGGATACGTACTTTGGAAACATGAAAATAATAATGTTTTGAACATTAATTTTACGTCTAGAAAATAGAAAGTTTTGAGATGTTAAATGAAAGGTAAAATAATAATATTGTAAAAATAAAGAATAAAAATTGTAAAGAATAAAATTGTAAAAATATTTTTCCAGACATACGTTTCAAAATACGATTCCAGGTAAAAAAGTGCATACAAAATTTTTGTTAGTTTCATTTCGGTTAACGTTTGATGTTTTTTGTGCACGCACCGCTAGCACTGATCACATAATCGTATGTACATCCTCCCCATTTTTTTTTTCAGGCTTTCTTCGCATATATTAAATTTTGCAGTGACGTGAGATATTGGAAACTTTTCGTGGGCAAACAAATTAATCCAGTAACAATTTTAGCTTTAACACATTTATGCCTAGTAGCCTAAAAATGGGACGCTTGATAGTTACTGCATACAAAAACCTCTTGTGGGTACAGAATTTTACTAAAGCTGGTTTTCACAAGTAAATAGTCCTTCTTCTTGAGAAAATCAGTTAGAGCCACTATTTGGGCATCCGCGTTTATTTATTGACAGCTATTTTTAGACAAATCAGTCAAGCAACGATCCAGCATGGGTAGCCACAGAAAGTAAGTTTTTTTTTGCGAACTCATTTTTCATAAAATTAAACTATTTTAAAATGATTTGCTTAGAATTGATCAGAGATGCCTTCTGTAATGTTACTTTGCAAAAGAAAAGTCAAGTAAGATCTTATTTTGCTCACATATCTGCAAAATATCCCATAAACAGGATGTTAAATAACTTAATCAATATGGCAACGATGAATTATTTCAAGCCGAAAATGTATATAAACGATTCCAAGTAAGAGTTTTCAGCAGATAAAAATTGAAAAAAAATTGTTAAAAAAAAACTTGGCCATAAGTAGGTTAAATTTAGGGAATGGATTTACTAGTTATATTATTTGTTACATTCTTCCACTTCTCTTCTTCCATATAACTTTATAAGGTAGATTTTAGCTGGGAATTTTAACTACAGTACATCGGTTTTTAATAAAATTGCGCCATTTAAATGAATATACAAAACTGTAGGAGAGTTAAATAACATGACATTATCAAAACCACACCTTTCTCTTTCTTTAGGCAAATACTTAAAACCTCAGATTCGAACAAACAGTTTCTGATTTCAAATAAAAAATGTTACCACCATACCACAAGCTTACCTACATCAGGCTTTCAATTAACAATAGCAACGAAAAAATATTAGTAAACGCATATTTTTTTCTTCTATCACGAGCTAGTCACTAAACTAACCGGAAAACCTAAGCATTGTTATGAATTTTGTGAAATGGAGCAAACATACACTCTAACTAAGGACAGAAATGATCCTTTACTTCAAAGTTTATTTAAAGCAAAATCATAACTACTGTTCTGAAAAAGGCCTCGCGTGGTAGCCTGAACTAGAACAGTTCTTCCACTTCAAAGTTCTTGGAACAAGGGGGCATTTTTTAAATGACCGCATAATTCGGCCATCTAGCTAATGAAAAAACAGTGCAAGTATTATTTGCGAAAAAAACAAAAAAGACATGAACGAACTAAACCTTCTAAATCCACTGAATATAAAAGAGCTACATTGCCGAATTAACCTCCATTTGTAAAATTAGAAATTAATGAAAATTATACTCTGCATTTGGAGCTATGGTACATAAGTAAAATGGTGCTTCTGTTAAGAATTTCCACGTGGAAGATTCAAGCCTATTTATTTCAGATGGTAAATATTTAAGGCATGTAAGAACATCTCTTGTGAGAGAGAGGTCCTCCAATGGAGATGAGTCCAACTTCCGCTTTTCGACAGATGGCAGCGTTACTTTTTAAAAATTAGCATACTGCTGAGGGAAGGTCTCTGGAAACTTTGAACTCATAGCAATTACCAAAGACCGACCACGGACCTTCCGGATCTACTTATGTAGTATAAGCCTCGTATAGTAGCAATGTCCAATCAGCAACTCGTTTATTTTCTAATATAATGGGTTTTTTAGTCTTTTCTAATGCATTATAATAGAGAAACCTATAATATCATTTTGGTGAAAATGTCAGGCGGACACTTTCAAACGCAGGAAGTGTGTAGGTTAAAATGTTTAAAAATTATAGTTAATACAATTACATACATCATGTTAACATTAAATTTTGTAACAATTATTTATTTTTGTCAAAAAAAAAAGAAATATAACAAAATTATCTTTTATTTTAGTACAGTTTGCATCTGATTAAATTAGTTTAATTTATTTATAGATAAAGCTGACTCAAAAAAAATACATTGCATTTGTAAAAGTTTACTCTGCGCTAGCGATCAAACAGTAACTGACTTCATCATATTATCATACTTTCCTTCTTGCGATGAAGCGAAAAACGAAACAAAACAGAATAAAAACACACTGAACGAAAAAAATACTTCACCGTGAGCTAAATATATCTATCATTATACACGAGCGGAGAATACAAATTCGTTTAATGCTTAACCAGAAAAATAGAATCTTCTAAAAGAGACGAACAATGGAAAAATGTTTTCCATCTTAGCATATCCCACAAAATGATTTTCGTCATTACGTATTTCAGTCACGGATAATGCATTTTTTCGGATCTTTTCCATGAGAATTTCTACAAAGCTCTAATGTGTATTCCCTATAATGATAGCGTTCGTGTATTTAACCTACAGAGGAGGGAACTATTAACTGAGTGATATTTGGAAATGCGTACAAAATTACTGTGCATAGTTATGTTTGCATGTAGCCTGATAAAGCTGTATAATGTTACTGAGGGATGGCTCATAATTTAACGTAAGCATTGGATGGAATAATTATGTTGCATATTTTAATGACGTGCTTGTGGATAAATTGGCTTGTGATTACAGTCAAATGTTGTCGCAATTTACTATGAATTATTTAGAACTAATTGCATTGCAGCAAGAAGTAATATTCCGAAGTATTCTTTATCTCGAAAAACGAGAGTGTAATTTTGAAAAAATGTACTTTCATTTCTCGATATTGTTAAAAACATATGAAATGCAAAAAGAAAGAAAAAACATATATAGAAACTATTTGCTTAGTAGGAATTTAAGAGTATAGTGAAATGAGATTGATTGAATGCAGTCCTGCAATAATATTTTCATAAGCTGCATATTTTCAATTACAAGCTAACTGCATTCATAGTACTTCAGACCCGTTTGGTAAATAAATATTATTTTTTTCGGGGGGGGGGACAGTGGAATTCTGTTTCTAAATTACAATTGGTCTGTAAAACACCTAGAAATCTTTTTAAATAAGAATTAATTAAAAAGGGAGTTTTTAAATCTAGTTAGTTAAGGGGCTTTACAGGGTTAGACTTATTAAACGCCCGCAATTGAAGAGGGTCGTGTGTGAGTTGTAGTGGGTATCCGGTGGGGTAAGTGGTATGACCAAATAACAGTATGTGTGCCAGTTGCACACAAACTGTTATTTGGCCGTACTCAAAACCGTTACCATGCTGAAGCACCTCTGAGATAGTCCATATAGGAATCTGCGAAGTCTCAACACTGAAACATTCAGTCGGCCAGCGATTTCCTCTTAACAATGCAAATGGGCATATTACACGTCCCGAAATCCCTTCAACGTTGCTACAACTTTGATGCGCTTCAAACGCGACTGCGTGATTTCGACCGGAAAATCCCCGTGTGCAATGCTTTTCAGAGTCCTACGTATTCGCATCAACTTTTTCCCTTCCTTACAAAAAGTTGCACGAACTCCAACTTTCGGGCAAAATCAGCCAATCAGGAGGCAGCAATCCGTCCGCCTGATGACGTCAAAAACAACATTACAGTCTATGGCGATATCGTTATGCACGTGGAGACGTCATATAGCTTGGATGAAAACATGAGAATAACTTCAGGTGAGTTATTAATAACATTTTTTTAGTTAAAAAACTTATAAATCTTTATTTCATAGAAACTTTCTCGTTAGCATTATGATTCTAGTCTCTCTCTTTGAGACTCTGGAAACCCTAATAGACTTATTTCGGTTGAAGCGCATTGAAGTTGTAGCAAAGATGAAGGGATTTCGCTACGTGTGATATGCGCTTACTGGGTATTAATACCTTACACTGATTAGCACAACGTGAATAGTTTTCTTCTCCGAACAGGATCGCGAGGACCCAGGCTGGTCGACTGCAAAATTCTTGATGAGTAGTGATTAAAAAAAAAGAAAACACTATATCAAACATGATCGTTCTCAACACCTGACGATGCCAACCTAGCAATGCTATTACCACTATTGTAAATGGCACATATGCTGTCATGTGTCAATACCTCTTTCACCTCCGTATCTCTATCCCATCTCACACAGTGCTCTCTTCAAATACCGGTGGTTATGGTTTATTTCAAACCGGCTCTGTAAATCTAAAAACAAAATTAACTTTTCTAAATTACTTTTGAAGCATGCTATACACAATTTCTGTCCCATTAAGTAACTTGGCACCATTTTTATGTAGTCATTCAACTAATATAAAAATGTTGCTTAAAAAGTTGTTTGATCCATTCTACTGTACGGATAAAAGGTTGGTTCATAAAACTATTTCCCTCGTAATTCTCAAACACATATTTATTTATGCGTTTATTCATATACAATTTGGAAAAAATGCACAGTAGTTTATTTTGCAAGAATTTGGACTTATTTCAAAAAATGAGTTATGGTTAGTCAAATATGTCGTTTCGTTTTGAATAGTTTTATACAAGATAATATATTTAACATAAGTGTTTCTATTTCACCTTTTTTTATTTAGTTTTAAATGCAATTTTTGTAGTTGCTAAATAGTTTTAATAAACCACATCTCCCTTTATACAAATTTAAAAGGCTTATGACATTTAGATCGTTGAATTCGGTACACTTCAGTATCTGTGTGAAATTATAGATTCAAATTTGAACTTACTATTGATATTGTCTAGTTTAATCCATTATATCACATTATATATTAATAAATCGTATTATATCAGCAATGCTACGTCAATAAATGCATGTTACCTCAAATATTATATACATCCAATAAATTGACCTAATTGTAAGCATATTTGCATTCGAGTTAAACTTTAGCTCATAGTACATAAGGATTATTTTGGTGGTACCCGAAGTCAAAATAATGAAATTAATCATAATAAATATTGTGTGCTAAAAATCCCTCTTATAAATTCTTCTAATTGTTTTCTATTTGAGTACTATAAATTGTAGGCAATAAACTAAATACAAAATTATGTTTTTCATTAAGTTGATAAATATAAGTAAAGCTACAAAGTCAACGTCAAATTTGATTGCATAATTTTCTAGAAAATATGAGGTATTCCTTATTTCATTATATCTTGCTCGGAAAGATTTTCTTATAATCGTGGTTAAAAATCGCAGAGTAGGCCCGCACATTTTGCAAACTTTATTTTGCGTTCTTTAACTTTAGAATCAAAGTGTTAGCATTCGAGTCACAAATTAGAAAATTAATTCTTAGTAGGATGATTATTGTTCGGATCCCGGTTCATATCATTGCAGAAACCTTTGGTATTAACCCTGCTGCCGTGTTCGTCCCGAACATACGTATACTGTGTTCGGGTCCAAATGGACCCAACATATGTAATTTATTCCCTAACACCGCTTTTTTTATATTTTTTCGAGTTTATTTGTTATATTTTATTTTATTAGAAACTTCCAAACATAAATCACTCAATTTTTGTATTTTATTTTACATATTTAATCCGAGAAAACACATAAATAAAATTTAAATATTATAGCAATTCCAGTTTTCGTACTAAAGAAAACTAACAAAATTATGTAAGCTGTCACTTTAAGAAATTTGCTAGAAATTTTTAAGCTTAAAAAGAAGTGTTAAAAATGGAAATACGAACAGTACAACATTTGTATGAGATGTACAGATTTATGTACAGAATCATATGCGCGGGGGAAGCGGCGGAGAGAGGGGGTAAAAGGGAATTCCCCTCAGATAGGCATAATTGCAGAGTTTGCAGTTCTATGAAAGTTAACCTTGAAACATTTTCACTGGTACTGATTTCAATTCATAGAAAGGAAGAAATGGTATTCAGAAAGAAAAAAAAGAAGAAAAAAAATGAATGAAAGAAAAACAGAAGATAACCATTAAAAAATATTTAAAAAACGTACAAAAACAATGAACAAATGTTTCATTTATTGTTTCATAAATTATGAATAAAATAAACAAGCATAAAATGATTTTGTTTCTCTGATACATGCTTTTTAATCATATGGGTCCAAAAGGACCCGAACACAGTATTAGTAAACTTTTTTTTTGACAAGTAGGGTTATACTTCAATCAAAACAAAAAAAATATGTGTGTAATATTACATGAAAATGAACACATTCATGAAGTTAAAACGTTATACCAACGTTACTCGAAAATTTATAAGCAAATGAAATCTGTTTTGGGTCGAAAAGGACCCGAACACAGTAGCAGGGTTAATTGTACAGATGATACGGTATAACTCTAATGGTTGAGGTGTTACCAGATATGGTTTTGTATGCTTCATAACCAAAAATATTAAAGCGATTAATACTGTTAATCAAAGAAATTAGAAATGTGTTTGCTAAAATATAAATTAAGGCCCCATTCCACGAAAAATTGTCATTTTGTCGCTCACGTGACGCTTCATATATGTTTTTATGAATGTTAATTTTAAACTGTCTTATATAAAGTTTTAGTGTTTAAGAAATTAAATATATGAGTATTTTCGCCATTACCATTTAAAATTATTACTATTTAAGGAAATATGTGAGAGCCGGTACGTGCAGGACAAAATGAATACTTTTTCAGGGAATAAATCTATAATTTTTTCTCAACGGTTTATATTATTATTTCTCAACACACGAAGTATGTGTTTACTACATTTTAGACTTAGCTTGCAAATTCCATCACTTGATTTGACATTGCTACTCTAATACAGCAAAAACATTAACTAATTCATGTTACAAGAGGTTGAATTTTGATGTCCCACAAGTGACGTAATAAATAAATTTAATTTTAGCTAACAAAATTATTAGAAACAAATATAACTGTGTCATTAGTGTATATCGAATGCAAATATAAAAAAATGTGTTCCCTCTTGGTAAGTTAAGTATTAGGATGTATGACAAAAATTTGGTGAAAATATACACTGCAAAAAAGGAACGTTTTTTTTAAAGTATAATACTAGCAGCTGAGGTTGCAGTTAAAACTAAAATGACCATTAATAATGTAAAATTAGCAATTTTAGTTTCTTACTGTAAAGTTGGAAATTTTAGTTTATTGCCGCAAAATTTAGTAATATTACACTGCAAATAGTATAATACTGGCAGTCGAGGTTCCAATTTAAAACTGTAAAATGCACGGTAATAAACTGTTAGAAAAGATTAGCAATTTTAGAGTTTATTACTGTAAATTAGCAATTATGCAGTTTAGTACTATTAAATTAGCAATATTACAGTTGATTACTGTAAAAGTAGCAATATTACAGTTGGTTACTGTAAAATTAGATATTTTTACAGTTTAATACTATAAAATTAACTGTATAATACTGTAAAAACAACATTCATTTTTTACAGTGTAGAGTCTGGTTGCCCCGCAAGTGACTGTGGAATAACGCATTATCATTTTCCTCAGCATATACAAAAACAATCGGTGCAAATTACAGTATACAACATAATTTTTTTTTGCATATTTATTGCAACATAATTTCAAACGGAAAATGACCGGCTGGGCAGGTCTATTCACTTTTTGGGAGAAATGGATATTTACGGAATAAGAGTTCTACCATTTCTTGAAGCATTTAATCTATCCGTTGAATCTCAGCATGTCATATGAAACAAATACGTATTATTCATTTACGCACCGTGACCCTACTCAATAACAAAACCCATTCAACAAAGGAACATGTGTTTTATGCCGCTGCGAATTGTGTCGACCGTAGCAGAAACGCAGAGTGAAACTTATGTCAATAAATCCCATCCACACCTTTGTCGGCGATAAAACTTTCTTAACTAAGCCCTTTTCCAATGAACTGGTTTTGTCACTCACAACGGAGTCATTCCGGGGAATTTCTTACTTCTCTTTTAGTGCGACCCGGATGAGATGGGGCAACGAATGTTCCCCATGAATATTGCCGAGTGCTGAATGCGTGAAACCAACTCTAGAAATCCAGCAATTCTCTTTAACGACTCATCGTGGAATTAATAATAGGGATGATGTTAATCACAGAACGAACTTGAAGGAGAAAAGGCACTCCTGGGAGAAATTAGGTTCGGAGGGCGGGGCTTTAAATGTACGCCTTATTCGCAATTGTCTTTTTGGTTAAAAGCTTTGGCAGTTATAATTATTTTCACTTAACGGTCTTGGTTCACCTGTGCAGACCTCTAGGGATATGAGCGTCGATCCGATCAATTCTGTATGCAACAATTGCTATTAATGCATTCGTTAACTTCGCAAATAATTTCGTATGTTTGAACGTCTTTGACTTATATTAGCACATTCGTCTCGCTTGATGAACCAGCATCGATATTCGTGAATGTTGGTTGGCAGAACTTTTTATCTTTTATGCTAGATTTGTAACCCTAAAATAGTTATGGGTACTTAATGAATATAAATTTCGTGAAAATTTGGTTTTCTTTATTGTACTTTATAAAGTGATTTTTTAACCATTTTTCCGCACTTTATTCTTGAAATTCGAATTTATTTTTCAGTTACAAACAAAAAGAAAGTATACATCTTAACAAAAATAAATAAATCGATGTTTTTTGTTTCTACTCTTTTTACGCCAACTTTATACTTTTTGTTTTTCCTCTTCTTTTTTACGCTAATTATACTTACAGCTTAAAAATCTGTAGATTTTGTTTTCTTTAGGATGGTTATGTGCATTTATGTTAAACAATTTTGCTATTTGTTTTAACAGTTTAGCCTTACAGACCAAAAGCTGGTTGCATAAAGAAGCTATCATCAAAATTCATTAAAAAAATTGGCATGGAAAGAGATAACATAAAATAAGCAAACATGTACTGTTTGATCTACCAGGGTTGGTGAAGGACCGGCCAGGGTGGCAGCCAGTCAAATAAACCAATTTCTTCACATATTCTTAGTATTTTTACATAAAAAATCTTTAACTATTTCAAAGTTAAACCCTAAATATCTTATTTAGCAAGTAAAAATGTGAATATAAGAAAATCTAGCAAATATAAAGTTTATTTTTGCTCAAAACTAGATATTTTAACTGGATAAATCAAATTTATTTAATCAATCACAGTTGGCCATGCAATTAATCTCGGTCAATCCGTCAGTCACGTTTAACATTTAACAAAAAACTTTCATTCAATCAGTCACACTCAATCAACTAATAACACTCATTCCATCGTTAACCTCTGTTTAATTCATTCCTTTCAATAAACCACGTTCAGTTAATTAAATAGATAACGTTTATTAACTCAATCTTGTCGGAACATTTCGCCTAGTAAAGAAGGTATTGCAAAAAATTTTATTGAGCAATCACGATTACGATTTAATATCAATCAAGCGTAATTAGCATATAAGAACCTTTTTCAGATTGGACCCTGGATCCGATCAACGAGATCCGGGTCCTTCAGTTGATTCTTGGTCTTTGCTTCCGCTTCTCCTGAAGGGGCGTTCATGTCCTACACATGCACACACAATACACACATTCCTGTATTTATAAGTACACACACTAATTGCTTACTAAAATGCTTATCCATTAAAGTTTCTGTGATGTTTTCCAAAAATGACCAGCTATCAATAGCGTGAAAAGCTTAATTTTTTCATTTCTTTCTTTATTTATTTTCTTTTTTTCTTTTTTGAGCAATACTGCTGTTCTAAGCACAAAAGTCGTATATGCACAGTTTAGCAAAATTGAGTTAGCGCCACCAGGTGGCTCTTCGTGAAGTATTTTACCTAAATACAAAATTATATGGTCATTTGAGAACGGGAAATATTTTTTAAAAAAATCTGAAAAAGTTTCATCTGAATCAAATACACGGTGGCGGAAAACTTTATAGAGTTTTATCTCAGTTTGAGCTCGACTATAGATACCATTTTTGCGCTGAGCACAGCAGAATAACGATTGGTATGTTTTTTTCCCACACTACCATGCGGATGTTATTTTCTAGCTTCTTTTCATTAAGGACACGGAGCGGTTGGGAAAGTATCAAAAATGCTTTTAATTTAAGAAATATTGCTTCTGATACTAATGCATGACTACTTGTAAAACATTCGTTTGAGCTATTAAAAATATCGAATAGGTAATAGGTGTAAAAGTAAACAGCGAGAGGTCCACATAGGATTTTTTTATTTATTTTTTATTTATTTATACATTTATTTATTTGTAGAGGGCTCTAAAACTAGAGGCAAATGGTAGAAGTGAATTTCTTCAATAATAAAAGTCAGTTTGAACGCTTGGTATGATATATTTATTTAAATAAACCTAGTTCGTTAAACTTTTCCACATTTTGACGTAAAGACAATCTGTAGTTCACTGTACGTCCTCGAAGTGGCAACCATAATCAACGAAACACTATCAACGTCGTTAATTCGTTTCATGAAATGCATTTTATTAATCAACTATTGTTATAACTTAAAAATGTATTCCGAAATTTGTATTCAGTGCTCTAGACAATTTTCAGATTCACAGTAGCTTACTCAGTTTGAATCTCGATTGGTAACCGTGAAGATTTAGATGTGAAGATCGAGTTCACTTCTCGTCAACACGTCTTTGCCTTGATTATTGTTTATGCTGAAGGTAAACTGCCGTAAATCACATACTCCTATAAATACTAATACGTTTGCGTGACACATTTATCAGACCATTGTCTAATTATAGGGGGTTACATCTACAACAAGTAAATATTTTAGTTGTTCCACGCTATACCATTTGTGTGCATCGAAATGCTAATACGAACTAAAGAGAGAAATTTTTCTGCATCCGATTTTTTCCTCATAAAAAGCATTAAATATAAGTTTTTTCATTTATATATCAATGTGTTCCTTTTCCCCTTTATGACGAAAAAAGGACGAAACTACCACACTTTTGATCTAAAATAACTTACTTTGGAATCGGAAATCAGTGTCTCCTACTTTACTTAAAACCGCTAAAAAAAATAAAGTACTCAGTATTGCTGAAATAACATTTTCTGAAAAATGTGTTCATTATAACTGCTCCTTGTCATTTCGTTAAAATAGTAGGAATATTGATACTTTTTGTTGGTTATAGTGTTAATATAATTGAAACCGGCCCAGCGTTCTCTGTGGTCCAGTATGCCTCGACCCCCTATTTTTTGTCTTCAAAAGTATGTCTTTGGTTCATACAGTTTTACACAAGCTCTATTATTTGCTAAAACAAAAAATTGCTGAGAAAAGTATGCTTTCTGAATTTTGGGAATCCCAGATTGCAATTTCTGTTGAGCGCGTTGCATCGATTGGACACCAGAGCTGCATTAAGTTTGGGCAATATTTAAATTGCTTGCACTTACTATTGTAGTTATGCCTAGGAAAAGTAAAAATCACGTTTTGAAGTTTTACAATTCAAAATCTAGAAAAAGGATGTATTTTTTAACTGTACTACCTGTACAGAAATTCATGGGTTCAGATACCCACTTAAAGTAAGGACCAAATCGTATATTTTACTAAAGATACGATCTTATTGTACTTTGTCATCATACAACATGAATTTTGTAATTCAATGAATGAAAGACCACTATTTAGTGCTAAAAAGAATCACTTTACCATGAAAAACCTTTAAAACTCTTTTTGCATTTTATTCCAACATGACACAGAAACGAAACGCACACTGATTGAAATAAACCACATCTGACGGTTTTATAGCGAAAGTGGGAGAAATCTTTGGTAAAACATCAGAAAAATAATTTTCTACGTGCAACAAAGTAATTGCAAAGGAGCAAAAACTACCACTGTGGCGGCGAAGAATTCATGATTTGAGACAATTGTGGGGAAAAGAGTTTTCAGAAAAGGCATGTTATCAGAAAGGGAATCGTTAGAGAAATGACAAGTGAACATTAAGAGATTCAGGCGACTTAGACAGAATGATGACTAGACTTTTGCTTAAAGGCAATTAGATTTTGAAAGTTTTAGCTCTGAGAATGAAAATAGCATTAAGAAAAGAACAGCGAGCTGAATAGACATAGTAATATTTTTCAAAAAGGGAGCAAATTAGCTTAGTAGATTGTTAGTCAATTTATATCGAAAACTTTTAATAGAGTTTATTATTTTACAGTCATTCAAAAACACATTTAACTAAACAGATATAAGGAAACAAAACCTTTGTGTAACAGAAGACTAAATAGTAAGGAAAACGAATGTCAAAGGTCTCAAATAGGGATGGGAAATCTTCACGTTCGAAAAATAGCAGACTTCACTTTAGCCAGAAGTTGTTGAAAAATAAGTTTAATAAAAATCTCTAAATGAAATGGTGACGAAATCACTATTAGATAGACTGACAGAAGTTGGTAAATTTACGAATAGAAAACTGTGACATAATCCCGTGTTAGACAATATGTTGGAATCATTTCAGATGAAGTATGATACTATCACGTGCCGTAAAAAAGAAAAATGCAATGTTGCATGCTGACGCAAATAAATAAATGAATAAATACAATTTGTGTTTTAGAACTAATAAAAAAAAAACTGCTTGCTGTTATGAATTACTTTTTATCATGTGTTTCCACTAAAAATGATGAATAAAACAAACAAAAAAACCCCTATATGTATTTTGAGAAATATCGCTGAAGTAACAGCATAACAATTATAAAATAAAAGGAATAATTAAAGAAAGGGTAAAAAAAAAAGAAGGAAAAAAAAAGATGCTAACACATGTGCCTGTTGGTCCACTGGTCTGGCATTTCCTTTCTAACAATTTTGAAGAATAAATTCCAATTTGAACTAAACATTTTTTGTTCGAAAAACTTTTGCCAGGGCACCTCGTCTCAATGTGAATTTTTTTTAAAGAGAAACTTCGTATTATAAAGTTTAATGTAACAAAAAACATAACGTTAGAGCCGACGGAAAATTGAAATTAAACTTAAACGGCGAACTAAAATTTGGATTTGTTTGTAATAAATACAATGAGAGCGAACATATGTAAAATATATTTTTCTTGCAAAATTACTTGTTTTTTCCCATCAAAATAATCTTTTTCAGTAGATAGAAAAATTAGATCCTGCTTAAAAGATGAAAAGATATAAATCTGGAAAACTAAGTAAGCGACTCTATAAGAAAAAAAATATCTACATGAAAAAGTATAAACTTGAAATCTGAAACACAAGTTATGTTTCTAAAATTGGTACTTTATAATAAGATTAAAATTAATATACACAGTTGATCAAGCTACGTACCAAATCAATGCCTACTGTTTAAAAACATGTTTTAAATAGTATTCAAATACCAATAGATTACAAATTAAATAATAAGAAAACGCAAATGTTAAAAATAGGTATTTTATATCGGCTGCATTCAGTCCTGTAAGCATTTTAAGCAGGTAAACTGACACTAAATATTTCAGTGTAAAACTTCAACACCTGTTTGTTTCAAAAAACGGAAGATATAATAACCTTTTCCGACTGCCAATTGGTACACGCAGAAGTAACAATAATCGAAGCGGATGAAAAGCAATTGCAAATAACGGGAGAAAAAAAAAACTTTTCCTCGATGCCATTTTTGAAGCAAAAGCTTCACCAAACATACTCAAAAATTCAATAGCACGCATATTTTATCTAAACTGAACTGAAGCGAAAAAAAGAACATCCATTGTTATTTCCCGTGTTCCAAATGTGGCTGTTAAATTTTAAAATAAGGTATACGCATGCAGAACGGACTGATCGATACATCAAATAGATTTCAATCTCTTGCCTGAAAAGTACGGCCGCTGTAAGACAATGGAGCAGCTTCGATAACGGAAGAATGTAGAATAAAATTCCATAAATATATAAAATATTTGCCAATAGACTTGCGGTGAACGTTAGAAAGAAAGAAAGAAAGAGAGAAGAAGCGTCGGTTTGAATCTCTTCGATATATTTTGATATTTATTTTGAATATAGAATCTTTAAGTATATTTAAATATATTTTGAATATATGCATAGGTAATGTGATTCATCTTTTGAACATACATAAACTGAAATGATTTTTAAACACTTCATAGGGCTGTGCTTTGATATAATTAAAACGGAAACTGCCATTGTGCAATCGTAGTTTGAAATGTAATATGATTAAACCACAACGAGCGATTGAAGTCTTCCTTTGTGTACAAATTTCGCATGAAATTGTTCTACAAAAGGATTAGGATATTATGACACCGTTAGACTAAAAATACTGTCGCATTTCGTAGCAGAAACGCCATTTAACAGCCTGAAATGTATGTACTAGTAGTTACTCCTAACAAACATAGCTACTCTCCTTTTAGATCAAGTAGAAAAAGCTTTAAACTGATGTCCTTATTTCTCATTTTGTTTAAAAGTGGTGCATGCAACACCTTATTACGCTCTAGTGACGTTGTGTACTCTTTTTTTTTTTTTTTTGCTCTTTTAAAGATGTTATTTTAAGAATTTCTAACAAACTTGCTATACGAAATTTAGAATACAAAAATTAGGGAAAATATTTCTTCTTTTTCACAAATTTGGGGTACGAAAGGGTGACCAGTAATCAGAAAACTTTATTACTTGACTTAAACATTAGTATTTGCCGCAACTGTTTCGTCCAACATCATTAAAAAAAAATTAAAAAAAATAAACACTTCAGAAAAATACAACTTACAAGCTTTCAAATAACAGGAGAAGAAAAAAAAACATTTTCCTCGATGCCATTTTTGAACAAAAGCTTCACCAAACATACTCAGAAATTCAATAGCACGCATATTTTATCTAAACTGAACTGAAGCGAAAAAAAACTGCAGTACCACTGATAAGCTTTAAGAAAACGGATCATATTTAATATAGACACAACTCTGATAAATGAAACTGCAAGGATAGCGAAATGAAAAGGTCACATATGCCTCAAAATACTATTGCACCCAATCTTTTTTTTTTCTTTTTCTCTCATGTGTTTCATATACTAATCTCCAAGTTTAAACATTCAAGGTATGTTGTCCGTATATATGTAAATTATTGTCTACTTTAATATGCCTTACAGCTATTTTGGATAGAATTTTAAAGCGAAACTAAGCAAACACAAAGCAAAAGATATCCCAGCCTTAACAGACCGTTTAACGATGAGCACCAGCTTTAAAGTTACTGATTGAAGCTTTCTAAGATTTACAACCCTCTGAGCCGTCCAGAGAACAGGTTAAGTTTATTTTGTTTCTCATACAGATCTTTTACGAATCTATCGTCCGTAAATTATCACAGCGAACATTACTTTGGGTAGAGTTTATTCAACCGGAAATCTGTTCGCGGTTCCTTGCCTGCTACTCCCATGTAATAAATTTTCTAAAATATTTCAGCCGCGATAAAACAGAGAACATATCTATAACGGTAGAGATGCAAACGATGTATTGTTCATATTATGATATAATGTAGTCAAAGGTATTTTACTGACCTGCCATTACTTGTGATGTTTTGTAGAGTAGGACAAAAGGCACAGCTAGCCAGAATAGCTCCATATTGTTGTTTTCGTTGATTGCTTTCAAATATGAGCAGTTATATCACCTGCGGAAGAAGAGACATCTATATTAATGAAGGGTACTAGCAGTAAATTATGAAGAATGCATTTTCGTCATCACAAATTTGTTAAAATTTATATTTAAAAGTTGAATCAATAACTCAAATATATAAAATTAAACTGTTTTCCCTTGAAATAAAAAAAAAAGATGTTATTTTTGCAGAATAATACATATAGTTTTACAGTAATTTTGCAGTAATAAACAGTAAAATTAGCTCATTTTACAGTAGTAGACTGTAAATTGTGCCAACGGTGTAACTCCTGGTCTTACAGAAGAATGGAAGTGGGTACTTTAAGAACTGCATCAGATTTAAATGATATCGAGTAGACCAATACTAGTCAGTAATAACACTAAAAAAGAAATCACAGACACCCGATCATAAAAATCATTTGTTTGCTATCATATTTTAAACAATACTGCATCAACTACGGTGAAGTGTGGACAATAATTGTTTACCGTTTTACCGCGTTATCTATTTACAGAACGTTGGATTTAAAAAAACAGTCATAAAATTTAAAGGGCAGGTATGTAATAGATTTCCAATCCCCCAGCAAAAAATTCTAAAGCAGCGCAGTCAGAGTCCAACAGCCGCATGGACTCTGACTTCATTATCGTTTCAACCTCAACTGCGGTTTAGATTCGTAGACGATTTTCATGCTATCTTTCATCGCCAATACATTTATCGCACGTTTGCTCAACTTTTACACTTATTACATAATAATAAATTATTTCAATTTATGCTTAAATTAAATTGAAAAATTGTCGACTAACCTTACTGTCAATCTAGCTCTTCTACTTAATATAAGTAATAGATTAATTAAAATTTTATTGTATAAATACCGTCTTGATTGTTAACTCCAATTTTTTACCTTTAAAATACTAAATAAAAATGCTAAAGTGCATTTATTCATTTATTTATTTTTGTCTTTTGAAAAAAAAAAACGGTAAAATTAGCTACAGTGTTTCTTTATACATGTTATTATACCGTGTACCAAACTTTTATAAATATCTACAAAATTAAAATCTTTTATACAATAAAAAACATCCTAAGTTTTGTAGAAAAAGACACGTTGCATGTTATGGGTAAGAGAATGCAAAATAAATCTATAAATGTAACTCCTTTTTAGTATGTACTTGACAGTTTCTCATTTAATTAGTTTTGAAGAGCTAAAACAAAATATTTAACAATAAACAAGCAATTTCCTTAACATTTTGTCCAATACTTTGGTAATCAGTAAGGACTAATCAAATAATGACTTTTATATTATTCATTACATTAGTTTTATGAGTGCTGCAATATTTCAATCGTACAATTCATTAATGCATAAGTTGTTTTTCAATTACTTCTTTATCTATAAAACAATGGTGCAGTTGATGCAGATCCCATAGAAACATGAAGCAAAAAAAAAAAAAAAATATCCGTACGAGTTTGAGCATCGATTGAAAATAAAGTGATTAATTCATATGCTTTCGTAAAACATTCCTTCTGGCATAATATCTGCAGAAGAAAAAAAATTAAAACCTTTTTTTCTCACTCAGGAAAAATAGATGTTTGGAAAAAAATCAAAATCATGTACTCTGAATCAATATTTCCCCCAATACTTTAGCATAATTTCTACTGCGTCGTAAAAAATAAAATTCTAACCTTCTTTGTATTTTAATAACGATTCCAAAAGTTTCTAAGGTACGTGTTTCGTGTTTAAAATAATTGAAAAATCGATGTGGAAATGTTTAGATAAGGATTTCGCTCCAGCGTCGACACATTTTTTCGCATTAATAATTATTAATATTACTTGCTGTAGAAAAACGTTTTGGTGATCGCCCGAAAGCTATTAAGAAAAAAAAATACTAAAAACAAATTATAATGTATGGAGCTTTAAAATGTATTTGGTAACGTATCTGGCTTGATTACCCGACATAACCAATTTTCATTTCCTTTCCGCCTCAAGGAAGTAAGCCATAACCCAGATTGCTAAATGAGAGTTCGTAATTTTTTTTTGGTCTTTTTAATGGAAAGTTTTAAATTATTGTAGCTTAAAAATTGACTATTTTTCGTTTTATATTTTCTTTAACTATACATATAGTAAAACTGTTTCATATTTGCTCATAACTCTATTTCAATCGACCATCTTCCTTTGTTAAATTAGACAATCCTTGAAAAGAATATAAATCTGCTGAAAGTAGTTTTAAAATATCTGCAAATAATTAGAACACAGAACATAGTTTCTGCAAAAAATCTGCATTTCTTATCTGCAGATTTTCTGAAGAAAGCGGGTTCCAAATATGCTCATTTCTGCAGATTTTATGTCTAAATTTTCTGAAGAAGGATATGTTTCAAATATGTTCACAATTTTTACAGTTTAAGAAATACAGAAAATTTCTTAACGAAAGTACTAAAAAATAGAAAAAAAACTCTAATTTGCAACATTTGCAAAGTAAAAGAATAGTTATCTGTTAAAAGACTAAAAACTGGTAAAATAGAAATATGTCTCAGGGAAGGGACTTTAATTTTCACTTACAGTATTTTACTACAAATATGTCTGAGGGAATAGGAATTGCTTACATTCATCTATGAAATTATTAAAAAGTATAAACATTATGCAAATTAAATGATTAATTTCCCATAATGACAGTTAATATTTACAATTACTTAGAAAAGAAACAAAGTACTGGGATTTTTCTGCTTCAAACATAGTGTATTAACGACTGCATTTCCATACAAAATGCTAAAATATGAAAATACTCTTATGAGTCATCTTATTTTCAGATACAATATGCAGACGAAAATTTTATTAACATTTTGAAATAAACAATTACAAAATCTTTTTAATAACGAAAATCTGAAAAAAAGATTGCATTCACGGTAAACAAAAGAATCTAAATTGTCGACCAAAATGCGATGGTTTTTTAGCATCATTTCATTAAAGGGAAAATTTTTTTATTTTCCTTATTCTACATTATTGTTAAACCATCTATTATATTCAACAGCAAGACCGTCTTTATAATTACATGTTTCTTATTCTCTAGTAACAAGAATTTTTCATTTAGTTGGCACAATATTTTTTCCTTGTTATTTTTTAGTTTATTTCATTTGAAACTTTGCACCAACTTAATTAGGAAAGTGTTGCTAATTAAGAAAACTTATTTTTGCAATGATGTTATGATGAAGATAGAAATTTAAATAAAAAGAAAACATGGCTATTTTCAGTAAAAATAAAACTCTTTAAAAATGAGTTTTTAACTGAATACATTTTAACTTACAGTTTACATGAAACTGACTATTTTTAGAAATAGGGGATATCATGAGTAGTACAGACAACGAAATTATTAAAGGCATGAGACAACTTATGGCATACTGTAGAACAAAAAATTACTGATAACATAATTTCGAGCTAATAAAAAGCTAAGAGAGCTAATAAAAAGCTAAGAGCTAATTAAGAGCTAATAAAAAATTTAAAAAAACATGTTTTAGGTGTAACTGCTATTTTTCTTTAGAATTTCAACATTATTTTAAACGTATTTCATGATACACTTAATTTGCTTATTCCTCAAAAGTTGGTAACAAGTTCAAAAGCTAGGTAAACTAGCTTCTAGTTTTTACTCTAGAAATACTTAGTAACATTAAAGTTATACGTATTAAAGTATACATTGATGTGGCAGCAAAAAAAAAAAAAAAAACTGAAGAAATGGAAATTTGCAAAAAATAATAATAATAATAATAATCTACTTATATTAAAAATTGAGTATCTTTCTAACTATCTTTCTAACTATCTTTCTAACTATCTTTCTAACTATCTTTCTTTCTAACTATCTTTCTATGTCACGCTTCTTTCTCCTGAACGCCAATGAACTGAAAGTCGAGCCAGGTACCGATAGATAGGTAATTTTTCAAGCTTCATTAGTTTCAATTCATATAATTATACGATTTTAATTAGCGAAGATATCAATTAATAAGTAGTCAAATTTAAAGCGATTAAGCCTAATAAATGATTAAATATGAAAGCCATTGTTGCATTGCAAAACGTGGGTGCCATGAAACAGTAATAAAAATGATAATGCGAATTTTGAATGAAGGCTTAACTAAATCAAACACGAAACTCATAAGCGGGCGACTTACATAGTATTTTTATCGCTAGCTACTTGTAATATTTTGAAACATTTATTTGTTGAAGAGCCATCTACTTATATTAAAAACTGAGCATCAATGTCTGCTTTTTCTCCTTTGAGCGAGCTGAACTTACTGAAACTTTCCTCACCATCTTGAAGGCGCGAAGCATCTCAATAATTCGAATGATTTTTTTTATATAGGAAAAAAGTAAAGGCGTGAAGCGCCTGTAAGCGAGCCGCCTTGGCGGGGAGTAGTTTCTTTAAATTTTTTTCTCACTACTTTCAGGGCACGAGGTGCCCGTGCAACGCCGGGCCACGTGCGTGGTATGTCTTGAAATCGAATGAACATTAAATTATATCAAATAATATAAATTCAGAATGAGGTAAAAGTTAGAGAGGGGGGACGTTATGCATCAACATGCCGCAGGAAGCTAATCTAGCTGCCCTGGCAGCTAGTCTACTTATATTAAAAACTGAGTATCTTTCTAACTATCTTTCTTTCTAACTATCTTTCTATCTTTCTATGTCACGCTTCTTTCTCCTGAACGCCAATGACCTGAAAGTCGAACCAGGTACCGATAGATAGGTAATTTTTCAGGCTTCATTAGTTTCAATTGATATAATTATACGATTTTAATTAGCAAAGATATCAATTAATAAGTAGTCAAGTTTAAAGCGATTAAGCCTAATAAATGATTAAATATGAAATCCATTCTTGCATTGCAAAACGTGGTTGCCATGAAACAGTGATAAAAATGATAATGAGAATTTTGAATGAAGGCTTAACTAAATCAAACACGAAACTCATAAGTGGGCCACTTACGTAGAATTTTTATCGCTAGCTACTGGTAATATTTTGAAACATTTATTTGTTGAAGAGCTATCTACTTATATTAAAAACTGAGTATCTATGTCTGCTTTTTTCCTTTGAGCGAGCTGAACTTACTGAAACTTTCCTCACCATCTTGAAGGCGTGAAGCATCTCAATAATTCGAATGATTTTTTTTACACATATAGGAAAAAAGTAAAGGCGTGAAGCGCCTGTAAGCGAGCCGCCTTGGCGGGGAGTACTTTCTTTAAATTTTTTTCTCACTACTTTCAGGGCACGAAGTGCCCGTGCAACGCCGGACCACGTGCGTGGTATGTCTTGAAGTCGAATGAACATTAAATTATATCAAATACTAAACCACAATCCTACAATATGAAACATAATATATTTTTACCTAACACTTCCTCACACCATCCTCCTTTTCATCAATACAACTCAATCCATTCCAGTCAATACAACACAAACACAACCATATATCCTCCCCAATATAACCCACACAATCATTAATAAACACCCTACATCCGATTTAACAATCTACACACGATAGTAACCCAAAAAACTCCATCATATCTTAAAAACCTACCCATTACTTCCGTAAACGTGTCTAACAATTCATATCCTTCTCATACAATATTACATTCCGCGCATGAACAAATAACCTTATTCACATAAACCACAACACGATATCCCACTATTCACAACCACCACCACCACACCACCCAACCCACAATACTCACAAAAATCCAAACACACTATCTGTATAACTTACAAATTTACCGTACCTCACACTACAAAAAAACTTACATTTACACCTATAACAATTAAACAAACCAAATAAATTAAAAATAACATTATTAATATAGACACTCACCATTGATAAAAACGAATCAGTGTGTTGTCTTATTATAGTAGTAGATGATATATCTTCACAGTCCATTTAATAAACCCCACACACCCAACCCACCTATCCCCACAACTAATACATCTCTATTAAAAACAAACCATCTTACCACCAAACCACACACCCAAAAATCCCTACAAACTAACCTATAAAAAACACATCAACAACACCAAAACCCAAACAATACAACTCAAAAACAAAACCAATCACAAAAAAACATACAAATCCCATATAAACCCCTCCACCTAACCACTACCCAACATCACCTCATCCCCCACACCATACAACCCACACTATCTAACAAAACACACAACCCATCCCAATCATAAACCCCAAACCACCACACACCCCATTCCCCCAACCACACACCAATCCAAACAACAAATCAAACACCCCCATCACCACCCTACTATCCACATAAAAAACCCCACCCCATACCCCCACACATACCTAAACCCAAACAACCCAACCAAACACACCAACCCACCACCCTAACAACAAAACATCCCCACATAACCACAAATCCAACCCACCCCCCACCCAAAAACAACCATCCCAATAACCACCACACACCCCAAACCCCCACACCCCACTAAAACACCAACACCACCCACACAAAACAATACCCCATACCACCCCACCTCACAACATACCCACCCCCCACCCAACCCCCATCTACACCCCACCAACTCACACATAACACCCATCCCCCCCATCAAACCTACCATCAAACACCACTAATCACCTACCCCACAAAACCACATCAACAAAACCAACAAAACCCTACACAACATCCCACCCAATAACCAACACACAACCAACACCTAAAACCCCCCAAACAAACACCACCACATACACCACACAACACACACAACAAAAACAAACCACACCACAACACAACCCACCAACACAAACACACCAACACCCATCCTATCCCCCTACATTTCACCAAACCACACTATACTTCACAAAATCCTTCTCCTATCCCCCCACTCCTATTCCATTCACCCCCCTACTAATTCCTACAACATCCTTCCACAATCTCCATCATACACTCACTCCTACCACCAATATCCCTCTAATCATTTTCCTTCAAAATTTCCCTCCCTCCACACTCATTATACCCACCCATCACCCATTTCAACCATATTTCTCACACTTATTCCCCACCAACTAATTCCAATACCCTCCAAAACAACCCCCCCAATCTCCCCTAATATTCCTTATCCCATTCTCCAATACCACCCACCCCACCCACTAATAAATTTACCCATCCTACCCATCCATTCATCCCTATCACACCCTACTCATCCCACCTCCAAACCTACCCATAACTTACCCTACTCCCACTCTTCCCCTACCATCCCATCCCCCCCTCCCCCCCAACCTTCTCCCCCCCCTCAATCCCCTATCCAATCATCCCTAAATTTACCATTCAACTATTTTACATCTCCCCCACTCCCCACCCCACTTCACAACCCTCATCACCACTATCCACACTTCACCTTCCCTTAAACCCAACCACACTTTCCCACTCATCTAGCGACCAACCTATATGCTCACGTGCCCACGAGAGTCGCTGCAAGCGATGTCGTTCTGTCAGTAAATGCACTCGAGTCCGTCTTCTGCTGGAATAGCCCAAGCAATCCAAATTTCTCCGCACAGTTCTAGCAGACACGTCCATTGTACGTCCCACATTGATTTCTACGGTGATTTGACGCAGTGTTGCTTGTCTGTTAGAATTTACGACTCTTTGCAGACGTCGCCGGTCTCGATCTTTAAGTGCAGGCGGTCGACCACTGCGCTGTCCATGGTGGGATGTTATGCCTGAAATTTCATACTCTCGGCACACTCTTGACACAGTGGATCTGGGAATGTTGAATTCTCTAACGATTTCCGAAATGGCATGACCCATGCGTCTAGCTCCAACTAACATTCCGCGTTCAAAGTCTGTTAATTCACGTCGTGCGGTCATCATCACGTTAAAACCTCTTCACATGAATAACTTGAACAGAAATGAAAGCTCTGTAAAAGCACTGCGCATTTATACCTGTTCTATGCGATGCTACTGCCATCTGAAAATTTGCATATTGCTATCCCATGACTTTTGTCACTTCAGTGTATATATATTATATATATATATATATATATATATATATATATATATATATATATATATATATATATTATATATATATACTATATATATATATATATAATATATATATATATATATATATATATATATATATATATATATATATATATATAAAATCAAAGAAATGCAAAAGCGGATTCGCTGTTTAAAATATTGCTTCATGCAAAAAAAACTTGATATTTCTCTCGATCCCTGAAGCTTTCTTGGACAATTCACAAATCATCTCTTATAAAATACGGAGCAGAATCCATTTACTTTTCTGAAATGCAAACGAAAAATTCAAAAACAAATATAGTTGCGTACCTCGAGATGTAATTTAAACAATCTTAGCATCCTGCTGTTCTCCAGTTTTGGAATTTCCTTCTCTGTAACGTGTCGACTTTTTCCCGAGAAGAACAGAGAAAGAATAAGTGGAATCGGTTCAACAAATGCAGCAAAAGCAAAATGTAATTGCTCGTTGCCTTTAACTTAATCTTGACGAGAGCTTGGAGAACATTTTTGCCACCAAATCTTCCTACCCTCCCCCCCCCCCTTCGATGTCGATCTATTGATTTTCGAAACACTCTTATTCTACGGAAATAAAAGAAAACGAAATGAAGGAAACAATGACACCAATGAACAAATAAACAAAGAGGACGCAGAAACAATGATTTTGCCTTTCCGTCTGGAGACGAAATTTCGTTGTGTTTAAAGGAACAATCAAGAAAAGAAATCTAGCGAACAGCGAAAAAATGTAACAGCGTGCGTTGACTTAAGTGGAAGAAAGATAAATAAAGAATGACAGCCTTTTCTGCAAGCATTCCGTTGATTTCCCTTCTGGGATATCCAAGTTTCCAACACTAAATGAGAAAAGTCTCATTTTAAAGAAAGAAAGTTAATTAAATAAAGAAGGAAAATCACAATCGACACATTTGTAAAAGTACCTTCATTTCATGTCCTGCAGAGAGTTGGGGATTGAAAAAATACAACTAAGTTTTGTTTTCCCACATGACTTTCGCGGAAATATATTTGTACGAATCCATCAAAATTTTCTCTTGTTGGTTTAGGGCTTCTTTGTTGTGGTACTTAAGGCTCAGAACTTTGCTCTTTTTTTCATGCGAGGGAGCGCTAATTTAATCAAAACATTGGACAGGAGTTGAGTAATCCTGTGTAATTATTTTTTAGAACTTTTTCCAAAAAACATGTATGGACTTCGGAAGTTAAAGCGCATTAACTAAATAAATACCGTTTCTATTAGAAATAAAATGCTACTAAGATTTTTTTTTAAACTCTCATGTGAAATAATTAGAAATAAATTTTATTTAACAGTTGTGTTGCAGATGACTGTTTTGTTTTTAAAGAAAACACACAGCATTAAAGAAGTAAAACGATCACTTCAACGGTTAAGGGATGAGATGATTTGATAATGAAATGCGCTTTAAGATTCATCAGACATTTTTAATTGAATGCATGATCTGAAGTCTAACATACTAGAAGGTTTATATATGTGCATTTTTTTTGCCTCAGCAGGTATATGAACCCTTTTACAGTGGGACAGACTTTAAATAATCAACATAATTGAAACAATTTTGTTTCTTAATTTATTCAAGAAGGTACAAAGGTGAAATTTAGAAAAAAACGCAATTTGTTAATATTCTAGAACTTTTGGACCACAGGATATGAAGTTTCAATATAGCAAACTCGCAATTTTTAGCGTTAGGTTCATTTTTGAAAATTTTGTTATGGATAATTATGTACCTTCTGCCCCCCACCACTGAAAAACGCCTACGTAGGTTTTTGTTTTCCTTAATAGAAAATTAGCAGATGCTCCCACCTTTAACAAAAATTGTGTATTGTGAAATATAGAAATAAGTCAAAAACTATGAATGTGAATATAACAAATTATTTCCGTGAAAATTCATATTTTTTTCATTAAAGGGGTTTGAGAGGCAGAAATGTGTTTAGTGTCATCTCTCCTCCCCCATTAATTGCTAAGGAAATTCTCTGAATAGAGTGAAATGTTTTTTTTTTTAAAACTATTTATATGCCTTCGCTGATTATAGAAACAATTTTACACGATAAATTTAAAAATTTGCTTGTAAACTTCCAATTTTTCCATATAATTAACATATACTTGTTTTTATTTAAGTGCACTATCTTTTTTATTTATTTATTTATTTTTACAAGAATCAATACTTGAAGAAAAAAATCACTAACTTATTTTTTTGCTTGTTTGTTTAGTTTACAGTATGAATACAATATTGTTACAAGTCTCATGTGCTGCACATTTTTCCACAAATTAGATTGCTTTTTAAAACCCTTACAAGCACTAGTTCAAAAAATGTTTCTCAGAATAAGATTAAATAAATTCTTTATTTTCAAGGAAAAAATAACATTTGTTTTGTAATTAATGTGTGCATGCAAAATATTAAAAATGATAAATATATTTTTCATTTGCATATTTTAATACCCATATTGTGGCAAAATTAATTTCTAAGAATATACTTAAGTTATACAGTTTTGCGGCAAAAAATGAATACGTTAGCCAATTATTAATATTTAAAAAAAAGCGGACCTCAAAGCAAATTGGGTTCATTCACAAATCCCATGACAAATATTTAAATCAATAAATTAAGGGCACTCAACTTCGTAACAAATCTCAAAAGAAGACTCAAGCATCAAGTCTTAGCATCAATTTAAGTAGACTTCCTTGACATTCCAAACAAACTATTTTACTTAGCAAAGAATGGACTGCAGCCTTTTCAGAATCACGCCCTTGCGAATGACCTACAAAAGACATTCTGGAACTCGTTAGAACACAAATTGTATATGTCTTCGCAAAAGGAAACTGTCGCCAGAGTCCATGCTCGCACCAGTAAAATGTGGAGATTTCCTGTCTCGTCACGACATCATGTTTAATTTGCAAAAGAATGAAGTCAGTATTTAGATAAGCAGTCAGCGGTTGAACGAAGCTACGAATTAACATAGAATTGAATAATGTGGTCCAGTTTTGAAGCCACTTGGAGTAATGCGTGCGGACATTAAAATCCGGCCGTAGCGAAATCTTTATTCCTGCTGGGTTGTGTCGTGCGGAGAATTGCTTTTGGCATTTGCCCAGATTCTTGTCAAAAATCTTATTTTGCGTTTTAGCCATGGTGAGATGAGTATTTATTGCAGCTATAAACCTCAACTGCTGATAAGCTCATTCCGAAGTGAAAGAGTTTTGAGTGCTAAGTGACATTACATCAAAATTTTGTTATGGAGTATTCGAAGAGAGATTAATGCAGTTATAAATTAGCAAACTTGAGGAATAAAATAATTACATTCAATCAAACTAAGGATGGTATATATGTTCGGTATATTGTTCTTGTAATGATGTTACATCAAAATTTTGTTATGGAGTACTTAAGGAGATATTAATTAAGTAGCAAATTAGAAAACTTAAGAAATAAAATAATTGCATCAGTTAAACTAAGGATGGTATATAAGTTCGGTATCTTTGTCCTCAGTTATTTCTTACAGCTGCCAGTCCAGCATATATTAGGGGACAAATAAGGCAAACTCTTCATCCTAGAATTTTTTAGGAAAGTAAATTTCTTTTTTTTTCTACGTTTACTAACAAGCGCGCGCACACACACACACACACACACACACACACACACACACACACACACACACACACACACACACACACACACACACACACACACACAAGTCCCTTAAATACTTTCAACTTCATGCAAAATCGTCGTTACGTGCATTCGATTTTAATATATATTGCCTAAAGTGATAGTACACATTACATACTTACTATAAGAGAAATATTAGTTTTACGGAAGCGCTTGACTGTTTTGCATCCACCCCCTTTGACAAAACTTCTTCATTCACTTTAAACATACCTAAAATAGAGTAATATGATTTTTTGTGCATCACATTTCAGGTTGTTTTTTTCCAACTGCCAATGGGTTCAGGCAATTAACAAATAAACGTACTTTTCTTAATCAAATACTGGTTTTTTTTTAAATTAAAAATCTGAACTTTCTCGCCCTGAGCGTTTAAATTAAGCATTTTGAGCAGACAGTTTCATTTTCGGAAAATAAGTATGTCACATTTGGGCACAAATATTTTTAAATTATTAATTCTATTGTCTAATAAATTGATGCTTATTTTCGGAAGTGAGCAAATATTTAGAAAAGTGCCAATTTGAGTCGTAAGGGAATTTTCACTAGTATTTCAATAACTAGTTAAAAAAATAATTTTCCCCAGAAAGAAGATAAGGTTCTGCTTTCATTTCATCTAATAACATCAGTTTTTTTTTCAGAAAAAGTTTTTCAGAAAATTTTTTTTTCTTCAGAAAATATTATTTTTATACATCAAAAATCGGATCGGTAACGTGTCCCAAGTAGCAAAGCTTAGCATGCAAACAGGTCATGCGCACTTTCTAACTTCCCAAAAAAACGCACTTGCACAAAAAACGATTCTATTTTTACCCCTTTGTTAATATTTTACTTCATTTTTGTTTTAATCGTTTTCTGATTTTCTAGCCGATGCGAAATAAGCGTGTCCTAAGTTTCGCCGTCAGAGTGGTAACAATAACTTCCGATCTATATTTAGGCTCCCAAAATCATTTCCTGCACCAAAACCACGTGATACTGAGTACCTGGCTGAATGTTTTATCGAATCGTAATTAAAAATTTGCATTTCTGCATCTAAAATTGTAGGTAAGTTTTTTAAAGTGATTTTATAAAATGTGTGTCATTTGAGTCATCAGATCGGTAACACGCTCTAAAATGCGCAGTTTTTATTATTTTAAAAATTATTTTATATATAAGTATAGTCCTTTATTACAAGTGAAAGAACCACGTGTTTGATTTTGGTTTAGTGTGATCGACTCGGAAATAAAAAAATAACTTTGTTAGTTTGTCAGATCGGTAACAGTCAGAGCGGTAACATTGAAAAACAGCGAATATGTTACAGAACTAACTCACACGTTTCAGAATTATAAAAAGCAAAAATAATAGGTTTTAGCCATATATATTGAATATTTTTGTTCTTAAAAAATGAAAATCAATGAGTTTCAGTACAATTGCTTCATTTGTGGTTTGTATGACCTAACAATAGAAGTTAGTAAAATAAGAAAAATTGACACTGCAGAAATTAAGGTAATTAATTATTATTATTTTTTTATTCATTTTTTTGGTGCTTCAATTTCTCATAACTTCGCTAAATAACTAGATAATAACTGGCATGCTAAACTGAATTTCTGATCAAGAAATTAAATTCCCTGTAACTAATTAAAGAAAAGCAAGCAGCAGAGTTGTGTGTTGCAAAAGTTGAAGTTGTGTGTTGTTTCAAAACAAAACAAATGTTTTATTAGCTTGGATTTGGTAATCTCATAATTTATTTTATCTAAAAACCTTATCGCTCATTTTTATTTCCAAGAAATGCTTTTTTATAATGAAATTTGATTTTTTAGCCTAATATATATATTTTAATATAATTATCTTAATTCTCTGTTAAAAATGCAAGGAAATGATATCATATTTAGAGATGTTAACGAAGACTGAAAGCATAAACTCAAATATGTAACTCATATTAACATCAGATCTGTAACATTCATCAGATCTGAAACGGCTTAAAAGTGAGTTATCTAAAGAGGGGGTAAATAACTTCCTTGACCTCCCCCTTTTATTTTCTTGCATTTAGACCCAATTTAGACTTAAAATCCAATATTAGTTTTTTTCTGCAAAAAAAAATTTTTTTCAGAAAACTCCAACTTCAAATTGGCACTTTTCTAAATATTGGCTCAAGTGTCCTTTTTTTTCCATAAAGGTTGGTAAAAATTATTACAATAATCATTAGACGAGAACACAAAGAATAACATCATAAACATTTTATGAATAACATTTTATTGAGCTTAACACTGATTAAAGAAGGACTTTAGTTATGACAGAAACACGTTCAAAATGAGAAGTTACAGAGTTGATCATTTATCTTATTTAACTGACTAAATTCTGTACCAGAACGACGTAAGCCCAGAAAAAGGCTATATTCATTTTATTACTGCATTATATAAAGAATCTTATTCCAGATCTAGCCAGGAAACCGTTGTTCTTTCAAAGAAATTCCTTCACAATTATTTAACAAAGCACGAGACCTATCATTTGCATGCATCCGACAATCGTTTGCACTCTTCACTGAAAAGTTACAAAAATCGACTTACGTTTGTCTGGTTCTGAGATACAGACTTCTTAAAAACTGATATTTAATATGTTGTGTTGAAAATGTGTTATATCAATTGATATTTTAAAACACAGTCAAAAGTTTGCCATGTCAGGTAGCTATTAAAATTCAATCGGAAGAGAAATGTTTAAACAAATTTAATAGAAGCACAGAATAATGGATTAAATATTTTTGAACTTAACTAAAAAAAAAAACGAAAAAAAAAAAAAAACATTATACAACGAATATACTGAAAAAGTAGGATTTGAAACGGAAGTTTTGTGTTTTAAAAAACATTGTTTTAGATCCCAATGCTTACATAGCAACAAATGTGTTTACACAGTTAAAGTTGCGTTACACTTTTTGTATAATTTTAATGAGAGTTATTTAATGCAATTTAAGAATTTTATTTTTAAAATCATAAACGTCATTACCTGCTACCTCTTAAGAATCACGTTTTTTTTAATGTCACGAATCATACAGTGCAGTATTAGTCCGGGAGCTAACTGTCAAAAATCAATGGAATACTGCAAATCGTGATAAGAAGATGCCACTTGGTAGGAATGTTGCTAATGGCTATACAATGAAATTAAGACCCAGAGGCACTTTCAAAAACCGTTTTAATCCAAGATGGCGGCGTTTTTCAAATGGCGGCCTATGCTACTGCTTTTGCAATTTAACTCACACAAAAGAGGTTTTTATATCAAATTATATGTTTTTCAGGCCGAGGATTTCATTTCGCATGTTGAAAAAAAGCTAAATGTTCATTTTGATGTTTATTTTTTTTATTTATTTTTAGGAATTATATTGTTTACGAGAAGACTACATGTAGTATCCAAAATCTTTTAGAAAGTTAGCCAAATTGCGACCGAAAAAAATAAACTGGGAAACCTGGTGCGGTGGTAACCTAACCATGCTCAAATTAGTCTCCTAAGAACTCCACACACATCTCTCAGCGGTGCTGCTATTGTTAGAAGCATTCCGAGAAGGCCCGTTTAGTCTGTGGAGTTAGCGACAAAAACAGCCGAAATATTTCACTTCCGGATACCAGTGTGAAATTTTGGTACAGAGCTTATGTACATATACAAGAACAAAAAACCGCCTGGAGACACTTGATCAGGGGTCATGAACTCCCGTGATGACGTTATCAAGATGGCCGCTTTTACAGGTAAATACGTTCGTTTAATTGCTTAAAACTCCATCATAGATGGAAAAATTGCAAAACTCAAATGTATCATTTGAAAGCTCTTTAAAAGAGCTATTTGGAAAGATTTAATTTTTCTTTCTGAGGTCAAGGTCCCACCTTTAATGACGTCATCAAAATGGCCGCTTTTACAGGTAAATACGTTTGTTTAACTCCCCCTAAAACTCCATCATAGATTTAAATATTTCAAAACTCAACTGCATCATCTGAAAGCTCTTTAAAAGATCTATTTGGAAAGGTTTAATGTTTCTTTCTGAGGTCAAGGGCCCACCTGTGATAACGTCATCAAATGGCCGCTCTTACATGTAAATACGTTCGTTTAACGGCTTAAAACTCCATCATAGATTGAAATATTTCAAAACTCAAATATATCATCTGAAAGCTCTTTAAAAGAGCTATTTCAAAAGATTTAATTTTTCTTTCTAAGGTCAAGGCCCACCTGTGATGACGTCATCAAAATGGCCGCTTTTACAGGTAAATACGTTTGTTTAACTCCCCCTAAAACTCCACCATAGATTCAAATATTGCAAAACTCAAATATATCATCTGAAAGCTCTTTAAAAGAGCTATTTAGAAAGATTTAATTTTTCTTTCTAAGGTCAAGGGCCCACCTGTGATGACGTCATCAAAATGGCCGCTTTTACAGGTAAATACGTTTGTTATACATTTTCAATTTAAAATTGTTATAACTTTTCAACTATTTGTCTTAGAAAATAAAACCAAGCACTATAAAATAGCTCTTTTAAAGCGCTTTCGGATGATATATTTCAGTTTTGCAATATTTAAATCTATGATGGAGTTTTAAACAGTTACATGAGCGCATTTACCTGTAAAAGCGGCCATTTTGATGACGTCATCACAGGTGGGCCCTTGACCTCAAAAAGAAAAATTAAATCTTTCTAAATAGATCTTTTAAAGCGCTTTCAGATGATATATTTGAATTTTGAAATATTTAAATCTATGATGGAGTTTTAGGGGGAGTTAAACAAACGTATTTACCTGTAAAAGCGGCCATTTTGATGACGTCATTACAGGTGGGACCTTGACCTCAGAAAGAAAAATTAAATCTTTCCAAATAGCTCTTTCAAAGAGCTTTCAAATGATACATTTGAGTTTTGCAATATTTCAATCTATGATGGAGTTTTAAGCAATTAAACGAACGTATTTACCTGTAAAAGCGGCCATCTTGATGACGTCATCACGGGAGTTCATGACCCCTGATCAAGTGTCTCCCGGCGGTTTTTTGTTCTTATATATGTACATAAGCTCTGTACCAAATTTCACACTGGTATCCGGAAGTGAAATATTTCGGCTGTTTTTGTCGCTAACTCCACAGACTAAACGGGCCTTCTCGGAATGCTTCTAACAATAGCAGCACCGCTGGGAGATGTGTGTGGAGTTCTTAGGAGACTAATTTGAGCATGGTTAGGTTACCACCGCACCAGGTTTCCCAGTTTATTTTCTTCGGTCGCAATTTGGCTAACTTTCTAAAAGATTTTGGATACTTCATGTAGTCTTCTCGTAAACAATATAATTCTTAAAAATAAATAAAAAAATAAACATCAAAATGAACATTTAGCTTTTTTTCAACATACTAAATGAAATCCTTGGCCTGAAAAACATATAATTTGATATAAAAACCTCTTTTGTGTGAGTTAAATTGCAAAAGCAGTAGCATAGGCCGCCATTTTGAAAAACGCCGCCATCTTGGATTAAAACGGTTTTTGAAAGTGCCTCTGGGTCTTAATTTCAATGTATAGTAGGGTGGAGCGAAAAAAATGAATTTTTGATTTTCGTAAATAGGTACCTTTCATTTACTGTGAATGAGGATAAGCAACAATTCTGTAAAATATTTCACTTTTGCGACGTCATCTTTAGTCTGCGCATTTGGCCTAATGTTTTGAAATTTTTGATTTTTTTAATATTTTTCAAATTTTTTTTAAAAATATTACAAATGATAAAACTAGTGACGGGTGGATATTAAATGGAAGAAAAAGGTTTAAAATATACAAGGAATTTTTTCAAACCATTTTAAATTATGATTTCAGTCTGCGCATTAGGCCCAAAGTTCATCAAATTTCCCAAAATTTCTGATATTTTCAACATTTTTTTAACTCAGTTTTTCCTCTCAATATTCACTTGAAGTGTCTTCAAACCTGTTTTTGTTCATTTTGTTATTACTTTGCACTCTGCAACTCTTCGCTAGCTCATGTGGAACTACCCAGGACTCACCACGAGGAGGTGGCCGCACTTTGGGTGCCACCCGCGCTCCCCTTGCTTCCAACCAATGAGAGCACACATCAACATTTTTTAGACAAGTCAGGAACAATAAAATGTTTCTTTGAATAGGATATTGTTTGCATTGTTTTTGATGGATGCTCTACAAAGACAGGAAAATACAAAGGTGTAATACGGAAACTGGAAGAAAAACTTGATAGACCTCTGTAACGGGATATTTGCCAATTACATTTGAATGAACTTAATTTGCGACATTTTTTGCAAAAGCTAGATGGACCTACCAGTGGACCAAAGTGATTTTTTGGGCGTGTTGGGCGAAACTAAGCAACATTTATACTTTCAAATCAGTTCAATTTGAACTGAACCTATAGAATTTGTCATTGATCAGATCGATTTTGACAATAAAAATGATTTAAGTACTGAGCAACAGTAACTTCATGAGATGAGCAAGATAGTTTTGACTGGGAAAATATCCAAAAAATTATGAAACTAAGATTTTCCAAGCCAGATGGTTGACTACAGCAAACGTAATCTTTAGACTATAATTTTTAAAAGAATTAATAACTTTCGCGGTAAAAGTGTCCTAGCTCTTTTAGGATGAAGTGCATACGTTACTAATTTAGCTATAAATTTATCTCTCCGGGAAAAAGCAGAAAATTGTATTCACATCCATTCAAAACAATGTATACTTTGCACCCTAGAAATATGCTGTTATCGATATCTATACATATAAAAATGGATGTATGTATGTTTGTTCCTTATACAAATCCACAGTTTTCGTCGGATTTTCAACAAAATTGGCACAGAGGTTCCTTGATGCACTAAAATTCACATAGTCGGGGTTTTGAAATTTTAAAAAAATCCAAAAAGCACAAAATTCAAACTTTTTGTCTCAAAATAACCATTTTCTTTCACCTTTGAATAGATAGAGTAATAGAGATAAGCCTTTAAGCATACAAATTGATAAAATGTAACACGTTTAAATAGGAGTATTTTCCAACAAAGATTACGGTTAACAATGAATTATCAATTTAAAGCTCACCTATTTCATTTTAGCATGAAATAAGTTTTTATATTCCCATGTAGATAGAATTCATTCAAATATATTTTTAGAGCTATGTTGTATTAATAAGCACCCGGGCAACGCCGGTAATAATCTAGTTAGTTTATAAGAGAGAGCATATAAAGAAACTTGTTTTAAATCGTATTGTCAACGCTCAATCTAGAAAACAAACAAGCAAACAAGCGATCCCAAAAATAGATAAAAATATATTTTCATACATTACATACATAAATCAAAAGCCAGAATACATCGATATGTTTTCTTGTCATGATGTGGAAATTACAAAGCCACCTTTTATACGTAATTTAACAACGCAATATTTACAAAGATTACTGGAAACTGAGAATTTAAATATGATTTCTGAATGCGCTCTTGTTAAACTTCCATTCAAGACTCAATCAGTTGAAAGAGCTGTCAAATAGGTCACAAGCTATTCAAAATTGGTATGTAATCACAGGAAAAGAAAAAGTTTAGTAAAAACGAGGATATCTGATAGAAATATTAGATCAATTTACAACACAAAGGAACAATTTAACTGTTAAAGACGTATCCAAGAAATGTAAATCCGTGCTCGCATTGGTTGGAAGGAAGGGCTCACGTGCAGGACTAGAAGTACGGTCACCTCCTCATGGTGAGTCCTGGGTAGTTCATCATGAGCTAGCGAAGAGTTGCAGAGTGCAAAGTAATAACAAAATGAACAAAAACAGGTTTGAAGACACTTCAAGTAAATATTGAGAGGAAAAACTGAGTTAAAAAAATGTTGAAAATATCAGAAATTTTGGGAAATTTGATGAACTTTGGGATTAATGCGCAGACTGAAATCATAATTTAAAATGGTTTGAAAAATTCCTTGTATATTTTAAACCTTTTTCTTCCATTTAATATCCACCCGTCACTAGTTTTATCATTTGTAATATTTTTTAAAAAAATTTGAAAAATGTTAAAAAATTCCAAAATTTCAAAACTTTAGGCCAAATGCGCAGACTAAAGATGACGTCGCAAAAGTGAAATATTTTACAGAATTGTTACTTATCCTCATTCACAGTAAATGAAAGGTACCCGTTTACGAAAATCAAAAATTCATTTTTTTCGCTCCACCCTAATGTATAGCCCTAAGCAACATTTCCACCAAGTGGCATCTTCTTATCACGATTTGCAGTTTTTCAACAGTTAGCTCCCGGGCTATATGGTTTTATTTAATGAATAAAATGTCACAGTAATCGCTACCACTGGCCAAGGAAGATATCAGAGGATCAGCAGGGTTTAACGTAAGCTCTGCAACATCACATCACGAAAGTATCACAGGACGACATTTTCCCTTATTTTGGTTATGCTATTTTTTTTCTAATCTTATCTTGTAAATTAATTGACGTATTAGATATTATGTCACCATGTAGTATGTTTTATTACAATTGTAATTTAATACCTTGGGTACGAAAAAAATAATTTATCGTTTGTACTTTAATCACATTAAAGGAGATATAATTACAACAAAATAAAACGTTTCATAAATAAATGACGTAAAAAAACATTTCGCCATAAATAGTTGCGAAATGAAAAATGTAAGATATATCATAAAATCGTAAAAATATGTGTCTGGTAAAAAAAAAAAAAGCTACCGGTGAGATAAACCTCAATCCGCTTAAACAGTAACTACAAGTTTGCTAGTCTAAAAAAGTGTTACATTTCATGTTTATGGTTTTTGTTTACACCCTGCGTTTTATATCTAAGAGCATTGGTTTTATCAGCAGTAAATTTAGTGAATAGAAGAAACATATAACCAGTAGCAGTCACATCCAGTCTTCAGCCACCAAAGCATAAGCCTCAAGATATGAGTTATTTCGAAACACTTGTATTAAGAAAAAAACAGCTTTAAGGGATTCAAAAAGTCCACTTCTTTTGTGTTTGCAATAAAAGTACACTACAGAAATCCGTTTGCAACTTATCCAAGAAAGAAACGGATTCTATGATTTTTCTCTTTTTAATTTCATCGCTGCAGGGCGGCGAGATTTAGGGATGACTGTATTTTACTAGTAACAAATTGAGAAAATATTTTCAAAACTTTATATTTGTTTCATTGTTCATTGTGGAAAAGGAACTACATGGACGAAGTGCTTAGAGCGAAGTGCTTAGATGGTTATGGGTACTACAACAAGATACTACAACAAAGGAAATAAATGTTTAATTGAAAGTTTATTAATGAAGCGCAGATAATGGATACATGATACTTAACCATAATAGAGTCTTGCTTCAACATGATTTTGTATTTGATGTATCTAATTTTCCCAAAAGAAGAAAAACAAAACAACATTCGACTGCATTTACAAAATGTATTATAATATTCAATCCCTCTAAACCCTATGAAACTTCTTTAAGCTTCTCAGTTACAAATTTTACATTGTTGAGCTTCTGAAAATTCTAAATAAAATAGATTTTCTAACTAAAAAGTTAGCGATTGAACTATATGGACCAAAATTCATGGTAGAGTAGGTATGAGCATGATCCATTTCTTTCGCAACGAGTTGCTTTGAAGAATGTTTTGTTTTAACTAGGCCATTTTTTCGATTACAGATGTCTATAAGCGTATATAAGGCAATCCACACAAAATATGACCAATTTCAACTTCTCGTTAAAATTATTTGAAATTACTATGATAATTTTTACTTCTAAATCATAAATAATCAAGTATTGTATGAACATTGTTTCGCTTTGTACCTGAAGAAAATCAAAGTGTTTTTAACTAGTGTGTTTCACCAAACGGAATGAAATCATTAGGAAGAAACGTGAGCCTTGAGGGAAGTAAACTTTGTTTTGGCAAAATGGGATTGACTGGGAAGGAAGAGATTGGTAATCTGAAGAGGAAAGCTGTTCCTACAACAGGAACTCTACAGAGAAAATGAAGCTATAAAATCCCTGCAACCTTACCAGAGTAAATATATCACTTTCTTAATATTGCGCTGCGAGGTTGTGGGTATACATTCGCATAACAAAAATATTGCCTTTTATTACAATAAATAAATGGAAACATTATTATATATTAGTCACACTGCAAAAAATAAGTTTGTTTCACGGTATAATACTGGCAGCAGAAATTCCAGTTCAAAACTGAAAAATGCACAGTAATAAACTAAAATTAGCAGTAATGTATATATTACTGATATTTTTAGTTTTTTACTGTGCTTTTTGCAGTTTTAAACTGGGACCTCTGTTGCCAATATTATACTGTAAAAAAACACAGTTAATTTTTGCAGTGCATACAATGCAATCAATTTTCTATGTTTAACGACCATTCTATTAGTAAGGAATAACTCATCATGACTTATTGAACTCTAAGTTGAAATTTTTGTCTAGAAAACATCTATCAATGAGCATGTTATAGGGAGTAAAAATAATCTTTTAACAATTTTGATCCATATCTTTGTTTTATTTATGTTATATATTTAAAGGATACATTTCCGTTAGTACCGCACCATATAGACGCCAAAATAAAATCAGCATCTTTACTCCATAGAATCTACGTATGAATTTAATTTTTCTTATATTCCACTTGTTACTGTGTAAGATATAGCAGTCTCTCTAATAGCAGAAAGCGATCGATTGATCTATGCTCCCATGGGGGGCATGGCTCCAAAATCAAATGAACATTAATTACCAAGAGAGTAAATATGTGCACGAGATTTCATACAGCAGATATTTTGCTACAGTGCCTAGAAAAACCAGTTACATTCTTGCATACACGCGGATGAACACACAAACAGATATTTTCTAAAAAATGGTCAAAATGAACTCATCACGTCTTAAAACATGCAAATCCATTGAAGCTTAAAATTCGAAAATTCTTACGAATCTAAAACTTTCGTGCTTATATTAGATATAGAAGAAAGAAAAACAATACTAAGTAATGTTTTGTAGTTTAAAATTATTATTTTTTCTTTTTTTTGTGCAATAATGTTGCCCAAATCTGAGCTTGCGGGAACCATGTGGCTCTACTAAAGTATCTTCGTGGCTAAATAAGGGATTGCAAAGATAACTTACTATTAGTATTCTGTAACAATGGTTCACTTTACGATGCGTTTCTGAAATTTTTATGACAGCTTCCCAGATACAAGGAAAAACACGTGAGCAGAAAATTTATGTTTTCTACCATTTCAATGATTTTATGCTGATTTTGTGTATTTCTTCACAATAATTTAAAAGGAATGTCACATTATTATCACTCCGTATAAAAGTAGTATGAAATATCCTGTAAGTGAGAGATTTTTAGAATGTAACACTCAAATACTTAAAGAATAAAAATGCTTGGTTTTACTACGGTTAATTATTTTCACATTATATTCAAGAACTTCATTTGAAATATTTCACTTATTTACTTCTCTAATTTTAACTTGTAAGCAACTTTCCCTAAAAGGAAACTATCAAAATCTATCGAAAATGTAGCTAAAATCTTTAAAATGCTCATTCTGATGAGATGTTTTAAAATTTGTAGGCTTGAAATATGCATGAAAAATTATCATTTAACCAAATGATCGATATTCCACCACATTACGAAGCTGTCGCGTATATTATTGAACAATGACATCAAAAGCACATACAGCAGACATATTTTAAGTTACCACGATTCAGAGGGCAGGTGACCGATCTCAAATCATCCGTAATTAACCAATATTTAAGCTTTTGAATATTGATACGATATTTCTTATCGATTAATCGATACCATCGCAAATGCAGATGAAGCCCCCGTCGACTTTATTCACTTCACTTCAATGAGCAGTTAGCAGAGTCTCGAATTGTCCAAGGATTTTACGTTCTGTGGCGCTGTTGTGGTATAGATTGGGAGCTTAAATTTTACGCAATTAGTTCATTTAATTTAACTAAGCTCCTGCGTTGGAAATTAGCTGGAAAATAATTACAAAGTGACATTGAACAAGAATTACTTAAACAGTTCTTTAAATTGTGCAGCGAGAAGTTTAAAGCCGGGAGAAACAAAACGATTAGGACGGAAATAACCTGGAGTACATTAATTAGAAATTCAGACATGTAACTATTTGGTGCACTAGTACCATATGTATTCCCATAAGTACTTATCAGATTTTATTTAACATGCTAATGAACATTAATAGTATTTTTGTTCAAATACATAGCGGCTTTTCTAAATGTCTGAGTTAGAAATTTTATTATTTGCATTAAACAAGTTGGCTAATTTGAAAAGCTAATATTTGGGAATGAGTTTTCTAATTTATTTTCCTTTTTCACTTCCTCCTCATTTTCATGTGTTCTGTGATTATTTTGGCTGTTGTAAATTTGCACTCGCAATGAAGCCGTAGTTTAATCAAATAGGGCCTGGTCAGATACTAGTATCATGAGATATGACCTCGGTGTCCTTATCTAGAGGGGGGGGGGGTAGAATATGTAAAAAAATATATATCAGTGGGTTAAAGTGTGGTTTATTTTTTTTCAATGTTTGAAATAAATTGTGATGTATAAAGTGCATATCAATATGGCTTTTAATGCAAAAAGTTCATGTTTGCTACCTAATATTTTGTACCGAGAGTTTACATTGCCTTTACAAATGCCAGTAGTAATTCAGAGCTTTCAAAGCGTGGAGTAGAAAATTTAGGTTAAAGAAACCTTCACCCCTGCAGTTTGATCAGGATATCAAAAAAGACACCAACCTCCTTTACGAATCCTTGGAAATTTTCAAACAACCGTACTATATCTTATTTCTTCCCACTCAGACTAAAATCAATAAAATCTTTTGCAACAATGCACCAAGACAGAACCTGTAATACTTATAAAAGAGAAAGGCGACCACACGTTAAAATAACTCACAACCTCAACTCCAGGCCTGATAATCACCTATACTGCAGTGCTAAGCGCAAAAGTGGTATCTGTAGTCGAGCTCAAACTAAGATATAATTCTTTTAAGTTTTGAGCCACCATGTATTTGATTCAGACAAAACTTTTTAAGATTTCTTTTAAAAAATACTTCCCGTTGTCAAATGACCATATGATTTTGTATTGAGGTAAAATACGTCACAGAGAGTCACCTGGTGGCCATAACTCAATTTTGTCAAAAAGTGCAGATACGACTTTTTTGTTTAGCACGGCAGTTACAGTATACAGACGGTTCTTCCGACTTTTATCTCGATAGAGGTGGATCAGGAGTCCTCTTTTCCGTCCCAGATGATGAGCAGGAGTGCCACAGTATACCTGTTGAGAAAATTGCTTCCAACTATACATGTGAGCTCGTGGCCATAAAGTGTGCTTTGGAGAATTACCTTTCTAAAGTTATACAGGAATCCAATGGCATAATCATTTTTTCTGACGCAAGATCCGCACTTCAAGCTATACAAATAGGGAAATACCAACTGACTCATAAGATCGTTGAGCTAAAATACAAGATCATTGCTACCCAAATATCCTGCACATTGCAATGCATATCGGAGCACGTTGGCAACGAGAAAGTCGATGAACTCGCCAAATAATCCCATAAATCACCTAGTCCATTCAAATGCTTAACCATCAATGACGGCAATGCAGTTGCCAGCCAAAAATATGCTAGCCAGCAAATTAATAAGTTTTCCATTCCAGAATTAAACAGCAACAGAACCATCTCAATTATAATAGCCAGCTTCAGAACAAAACACTTAAAAGGCATAACGATTCTTGCAGATGGGCAAGGAGTTACTCGAAATTGCGTCTTCACTGCCCGAATAATATGCATCTCCAAAGCACATCCTCAGTTTTTCAGCAATGCTTGCCACATTCCTAAGCATCGGCATTAAAGATCCCAGGAGAACTTCTTCTATCTGACAAAGCTGTGAATGTGGAAGTCGCAGGGGTTGTCTTCGACAGCTTCAGGGACATATAGGGCTTTTGCACCCTTTCATAGACAAGACATCATCATCAACAATATAATACGTTTATACAGGGTGGCGCAAAAAGATGGGAACTTTTGAAAAAAGAAAACAACAAGGAATATTTTTTTTTTAATTTATTCAGGATGCCTAATGTACACTACAACATTGGAAATTTAAGAAACATTCAAGTTTTGAAGATGATATCGCGAAGATGATGTCCGTCTTGCCGGATGCATTCAGCAAGTCGATTTTGAAAATTCTGCATTACCTGGTGCAAAGTGTCGAGTGGTATTGCTGCGATATCTTCTGTAATCCTTGTTTTGAGTGCAGATAGGGTTTTGGGACGTGTATTGTAGACTACACTCTTCAAGTAACCCCATAAATAAAAATCGCACACTGATAAGTCGGGGGAACGAGGTGGCCAAACAATGTCAGCGTTCCTGGAAATGACGTGGTTACCAAACAGGCGCCTGACCGCTGAACCAGTTTGCTCAAAATTGTCACCCCACGTTCGAATTGCATGTTTCGTTGGAATGCGAGCGCGAGGAGGAAGGTTGAAATGCCGCCTAAACTCGCGTAAAGCCAGAACCAAACTGTCACCATTTTTATAATAAGCGCGCACGGCTACTACACGTTCTTGTACGTTCCACTGATCCATGGCCACTAAATCTCCAATGCTACTGTACAACTTGCCACCTTCCTCCCGTTTCTCCGCCCCTCACAGTGCTGCCAACATCAAATCCAAAAGTTCCCATCTTTTTGCGCCACCCTGTGCTTGAAATGATGCTTTATATGTGGAATGAAAAAACAAATGTAATTCTTGTTTCCTGAAAGGGTATTCCTACGGTTGACGGATGACATCAATGACGATGACTTAAACACAAATGTATGAAACTAACTTGTCCAACTAAAATAGTACTTTCAAAGAACTATGTTATAAACTGATACATTGGTTTACACTTATTTTTCAACTGGCAAGAGTAAAATGTATTTATTATGAATTCTACCGTATTTTATTTCCTTTGTTCTCTGAGCATTAAGAAGATGGTAATACCATATCTACCCCGTTTCCAATCATTCATTAGTTTTGAAATTACTATTGATTACTTTATAATTTTAGTCTCCCCATTAATTAACAATAATACCGTGAATTTTAAATTATTAAACGTGTTTAAAATATACAATTATTTTTATCGTATACATTAAAAAATATAATTGGAAAAAAAATAAAGTGTACTTTTTAAAATAAAAAAGAAAGGAAAATACATACAGTAGTAATCGTTAAAAATTCGGAAGATGTTATTGTTAATGCTTTTCTCCGGAGTTACATGACATGCAGACTACTCACGTAAGTTATATGAAACGTAGTATGCTTAAAAAAGTACATCATCACTCGTAAACAACATTCAGGTATGAGATTATTTGTTATAAATTAAAATATTAAAACAAAAAAAAAATAAATTTATAAACATTAAAAAAAAGTGCAATTTGTATTTAAAAAAAAAAAAAAAACTAACATTGGCATAGATGTAACGTAATCAGTTTGCACTTGGAAAAATGTATATTGATCATAAAATGCATATTGTTTTAGGTTTTTGTGATACTAAATAGTTTTTAACCCATTATTGCCAAGCGTCCCTTTTTAAGGACGGTCCAAAAAAGGGGTCTGAATTTCCCAAAAATGAACACTTCAACCAAATAATAGTGTTCAATTATTACTTTGGTATTGTTTTAATTCATTATTAACAGATTCCAGCACATAACCATTGTAAAGTGTGTTCTGAAGTAATTTTAATATGATCTTTATCAAAAATTACATGGTTCACAATCTCAAGAAGAAAGGTTCAAAGTTATTCCCAGTTTCCCAGTTTATGTTAATTGCTGCTTTGATTTCTTCTTATAAAATTTCTTTTTAAATATTATATCGTAGGCAGAAAAAAAATAGTAAAAAAAGTTTGTAACCTCTGGGGTCTATCGTAACTTTTAAGGGACGATTTTTCTTTCCTTAAAAAAAAAAAAAAAAAAACTATTTTTTACATGATATTTTTCAAAATTATTTTTTCTGTCCATTAAACACTGTTTGTAACCAGTATACAAAATATCTTTGGAAAAAAAATGTCAAGCATTAATGGGTTAAAAAACTCAAATAATGAAATCTATGCGGTTTATGCATTGTTTTTACGTTAATTTTTAAATGATTTTTAAAGCTAAAGCATATGTGCATTAAAGAATTAAAATCCCAAAATTTTAATTATTTCACCTAATATTATTTCTAGTACAAAGTGTTACTGTGCGTTTCAATTCAAATGAAATCATTTTCTTTCTTTTATTTAAGAACATTCTTGAGAGTTAAAATAATGGCTTCAGTCTGAAAGTCATCATTATAAAGTCATTTCTTACCCACTTACAATTCCAGTAAAACACTTTTTAATGTACAAAAAAGTGTGAGAAATTTATAATAAGAAAAACGTATCATTAGTGTTTCTACAGAAAATGTCTTTCATATCCAAATGTAAATGCAAATTGCATTAAAACTTCGCTTAAACTATTTCCTTTTCTTAAGAAACCTAAATTTTAAAATAATATACTCATTTCAATTGCGCAGTTAATTTTAGTTTAATGCATTCTCTTATTTTTATGTTGAACAAATAATTTCTCGGTTCCCCATTTTACAAATTTATTTTTTCTTTTTTCTCTTTCACTTGAATTGGAATTCATTTCTACTTAGTTGCATTAGCTCATAAATTCGAATGAGAAAAAAAAAGTGGAATGTTTTGGATTATTTTGTAGTTTTTCGGAACACATTAGAGTGCTTTATTATTGCATTAAGAAAAAATAAACATAATAAATAATTTTATAATTTTCTACTACCTTTTAACGAAAGTCAATTTAAATGTCTTATAGATTAAAGCAAATTACTTGGGAATATTTCAATGGTTATATTATTTTTTTTGAATTTGTTGCAACAATATGAAAATTGCCATGATGCATCCCGTATGGGTACAGGAGTGCTTATAATAAGCTGATTATAATAAGTTCCTTCCAACTTGGCCTATTTACAGCGAATCTTCTCCATATATTCAATTAAAATTATATTAAAAATTGTCGCCCCTTTTAACGTATCTGATTTAAGACCTTCGTTTGATATGCTTTACCGTTGGTTCAGCAAGAACGATGACTCAAAGAGGGTGATCGCAGAGCATGATATAAACATCTATCCTTTTTCGCTTATCCAAAATATATACGTTAGTCAAATAAATACAATAGTTCTGAAATTCTTAGCGTATTCTTCGACAGCCAGTTACACTGTTCTATATAGTCGGAGTAAAAGCCACATTACACAAAGCATTACTTAACTGATAATATCAATACTTTGATACAGCAAACTTTTTGTTAAAGTTAAAATACATTTTAGGGAAAAAACAGCTTAGAAAAATGTCATTTCATTTCGTGCCAGTGCTGACTTATTATAAATGCAAACATCAGAAATATAAGTACAGTATAGTCAGCATATTCAATTTGGGGAAAAGATCGATACAACTTATATGGATGCTTTTGCGCCCTCGAGCACAAATAAACGTTTTGCTAATTAATTTTTTCTCGACAAATGGTACACTTCGTTGAGACTGTTTGACTTGTAACTAATGTCCTTTATTTGTTCGCGTAAAGGATGTTTCTTTGGTCTAGCTTACTACTAGAAGGTTATATCACCGTAGTAACTTGCTTGCTAATAACTCTTAGGATATGTAACATGCTTGTTTTTTTCCTAAGATGAAGATAGGAACCAAAACAAAAGTAGAAATAAATAAATACATTTGTGCGGAAAAGTAAAAGCAATATATATATATATAACGTTAAACAGGCACAAATGCTCAGAAATTCGTCAAAACGTGTTTCGGCAGTCATCCACTATTGTCGGATGTCTTCGCAACCGTAAGTTCACATTTGTGCACATAAAAAGGCGTGTCTTGTAACTCTGAAACACGTGTTTGCGTATTCAGAAAATCTGTGGTGTTTTTTTTTTTTTTTTAACGTTGTATTTATTGCTTTTAAAACAACATCATTTTGTTGAAAATACATCGATAAAATACCCCATTGTTTAAAAAGTAAAAACTGCGCAAATTGTTGTTCTTTACTGGCATTAAATGTATGGTTCATAATTAAAAAAATTACATTTTACTATTTTAATAGCAAAATAAATTGTAATTCAATATGTTTCTCTACGTTCTGAACATTACTTTAATTACGACGAAATGCACGTGCAGTTTAGTTTGCAATAATTAAATTAATAGAATGACTTCAAACTTGCTCCCAACTTTTCCAAACGAAATGGATGTTGTTGGCTAACAGATTCCATAAAATGCAGTCCCAAACTGAAATGTTCCAGAAAAGGAAGAAGGTCACAGTTCATTCCCGCTCCCCATTCGCTCAGTAGCAAAATAATGAAGCGTAAAGTGAATGTAGCTGTAAAATTGCTCTTTACCGTCTGTCGTCCCACAAGCTAGAACCCATTCTTTCCACATCCAGAAAGATTTGGATTTTATACTCGAGCGAATCAAATAAAAAATGAATTCGGAATAAAAAGAAGGGGCACATTGTCGAAGAGATATTCCATTTCTTTCTTTCAACTGTAGTCACGAGATAGTCTCTACTTATTTATCATTCACGGTGAACCTAGTTTGTTATGATCACGAAATTCAAAACCGAGTGGCGCAGCTGTGAACGAAGAATGCTTTAATTAGTTAACCCTAACTCTCCATTAGGGTTATTTTCGTACCGGTAACTTTGAAACTCTTATTTAGAGCATGAATGAAAAAAAAAAGTAAAAAAAAAGAGATGATATTCAGAGGGAAGAGAAGCAAACGCAAGAAATGTAATACTTTATGAATGATAAAATGTATTATATCGTGAAATAATTATTAATTTAGCAACGTTTATTTATTTTCTACATTAATGAACTATGTGTATGTACTTTTTTTTCCATTTACATGTTTATAAACAAGGCGTAAATAGACATTGCGTAAACATGATTACGCGTATTATTGTGTAATGAATCGTTGCCCAAAACTTTTATCCACTGCTGATATTCAGGGCCTGATTACTGGATGGCCTCGGCCTAGGGGCCTCACAATTTTGGGGGCCCTAAAATGGCTAAAATTGCTGTAGTCAATACATACTTTGTTTTATACTATGTCTAAAATTGTAAAGCCTCAGTACAGGGGGCCCCAAATTGTATTTGGCCTGAGCCTCGTCATATCTTAATCGAGCCCTGATGATGTTATTTTGTTCTGATGAATTTAGATTTTTTTATTGCTAGTGCCACAGTAAGAAGAACTTGGGATTGTTTGAACATATAAAATGAAAAAGCCCTAAAATATTTAAGGAATAATTTTTATCTGCAGTCATTTGGAATGGTTTTATCGTAAATGGGAGGGCAATCTAGAAATTAAACGGGCGTAAGGCCCTAACTCATCATCGGCCTCTTGCATTTTCCTGGGTCAAATGATGCTCATGTATTTTTAATAATAATATATATCCTTTAAAGAAAAAAGTATTTTTAAAGCGAAAAAAAAAACGAGATAGCAAGTAACTGATATTTAAAATAATAATTAGCAATGAATCTAATGTCAATAAAGAGCTTTTTGTAAATCTATATTTTGCCTTAAGGAATCTGTCTAGGTCTAACGATATCAAGCCGAGCTGAAGTCTAGTAAATCTCTTAAACGATGGATCGTGATAAAAATATAAAACTAATAAATTATTAAAGAAATTGGAAAAAATGTCATTGGCAAGACAAAGATGATCGCCTGCGAAGATCATTGGTTTTATTAAAAAGAGAAAAGGAATTCAAAACTCTTAAGACTACAAATATAAACGTTTGATAAAAAATATCCGAATGGCTACTAATGGATTTTGTTTTTCAAAGTTAGGTTCCAGTTGAAAACTAAAATACACGGTAATAAGCAGTAAAATAAGTAGTTTTACCGTTTATTACTGGAAAATTAGACATTTTACTGTTTAGTACTGTAAAATTAGCGATTTACAGTTTATGACTATAAAATTAGTTGTATTATACTGTAAAAACAACATGCATTTTTTCAGTGTATAAATAACGATGAAAAAAATCCGAAAGCATAAAAAAATGAATGCTTGATTGCACACATATTATACATCTCACCAAGTAATGAATGTTTGAAAGAGTGAGAAAAGAGAGTCACTTGACTACGCATTTCTATATACTACTTTGTGTTGAAACCCGGGCTTAATATCTAGGCAGCCTTCAGTGAATTTATGAAAACAATGAAAATTGCACGGAGGATGTTGAATGATTCCAAAATTGCTTAAAGCTGAAAGAACAGTAACAATGAAAGAATTGTTTGTATCCATGTTATTTGCACGCAATAGTGTAATTCTTACTTACTCACAAAGAAAAAAAACGAAGATAATTATGTTAATTAAATATACATATGCTAGACTTAAATGTATTTTCTAAGTAAACTGCGACTTGAAGTATTTATTATGATCCGGTTATTATGATATACAATTGTAGGGAAAAGATAAAGCTACGCATTTGTACACTTTTAGAAATTATACAACTAGTAAAAAAGATAACAAAACTAACTAAAATCAGAATTTTCCAAATTGAAACCCACTAGAAATCAAATAGCAGATGTTTTAGAGTACTAGTTCCTGAGTAGTGTTGATATGTAAATTAAAGCCTTGTGCACTGCATACTACAAAGCAGTACCCTTGAAGGCTTTGAATGTATTTTATACCTACACACACAAGCTTTAAAAACTGAACATGTTAAAGATGCTTTGTTTTGAACAATAATTGACGAACGCTCCTATTTTTATTAGTTTTTAAAAGCATTACTTATTTAAGTATCTCGAGAAACAATACTTGAATTTGTGTAAAAGAAAAAAAGAATGTATACATTGTATTTTTCTTTTTCCCTGTTAAAAATAGTATGCAGTATCGTCTATTTCTTTCAAAAAATGATTTGCATTTATGTCATTTATTGTGATTAAGCTTTATTGTACGAGCTTGAATATTCTGTTTCCGCTGAAAATAATGCACGAAAAAAAAGTCTGAAATATTCTTTAGTTCCAAAATTGAATACGAAACACCTTTCTTTAAACATTTCAAAAGCTCATTCACGCAGATGTGGTTTTTACCTTCCAATAGTATTATGTATCTATGTGTCTTCTGAATGATTTCACTTTCTCTATGTATTCGTTAAATTTACATTGTTTCGATATACATAATTTCATTAAACTTACATAAACGACCTAATAAATTAATGCATCTAAACGAAAATAAATAACATGACTGATAGTTTGACTCTTTAAGACGAGGACGCGTACCATTTTTCATACTTCCCCATCGTTTAAAACCTAATAGGATCCAGATTGTCTTTCAGAGCTGTGTAATTCAACTCTCAATCACTTTCAGATAAATTTCTCTTAGCTCTCAGGTGGTATAATAGCGGACGGCGAATCAGGGTGTGGCAAAATGGCGCTGTTGCATAACGCATCGGGCTCGCTTGTCAGCCTTAAAATAATTGCTGGCCATATTTCTTCTCTAAATCAGGTTTTCGCTTTCAGTCTGAAAAGCAAGCGAGAGGGAGGCATTCGCTTTTCTCCCAGATAGCAAATTATCGAATTAGTTGTGGGTGCGCTTGAAATTGGCTGTCGTTTATAGTGAATTGCTCTGAAAGTAAGTAACGATGTTTTAGAAGTGAATATATAACCGTATTTATCAAAAACGGAAGCGTTCTACTCTGAAATAACTAGATGCTGGATGTTTATTTCATATACAAATCAGCTGAAAAGTTTGAATTTATCAATTTGAATTGAATCTTTTGTTGCATTCGTTACTATTTATTATTCAATGCATGTTGTGTTCAAAAGTGTACAGTAACGTACCGCCTTATACTGCCGTGCTGAGCGCAGAAGTCGTACCTGCACATTTTAACAAAATTGAGTTATTGTCAACAGGAGTTTTTTTGTAACTTATTTGACCTAAATCCAAAGTTTTATGGTCACTTGAGAACAAGGATTATTTTTTTAAAATACTTCTTGAGGCTTTCACGGCCGGCGTCAATATGAAGAGGTATTTCCGTGCTTATAGGCCGTGGTCGATGAGAAACATAAATATCAAACATTTCGTCGGACACTGCAGTCGACA